>JAOEGS010022183.1:22373-47543 GCA_025447755.1 Corythornis vintsioides | reverse complement strand
CTTGCCCCCCAGGGCCCTTTCTCTCTTGCTCAGCATTGCTCAGCTCCCCTCTCAGGCTGCTCTGCTCCAGCTGAACACCCCCAGGGCTCTCAGCCTGGCCTGGCACAGAGATGCCCAGGTCCCACATGGCAACCCAGGGCTCAGACAAAGCAGTGCCTGGGGGTCTGGGCTGCTGGGGTTGGCAGCTGGGCAACGATGAAACTAGGACTGGAGACTTTGAATGTCCCTCTCTTGCTGAGGTGGCTGCAGAGAGCAGGCTGAGAACTCTGTTCCAGGTGGCTTAGCCTGAGCTGCAGCTCTATTAATACTCAGATAAATACAATTGGAATTCAGTTTGACCTGAAGTGGCAGCTGGGCAAAGCCTGGCTACCTTTGAGGTCTGGCTAGAATGCAACCACCACACTTCAGTCCTGACCTTTACATTGCACCAAAGCCAGAGGAGATCCCTGATTTTAACTCCTGGACTGCAAATCACCCCAGTTAGTGAGAGATTTCAGGAGCTATTATCATCAGTTGAGAATGTGTAGAAGCTATAAGCAGAATATTCATTTTACACACTTGTCTGCCTTTAATCCACAAATCTGTCTGCTCCCATGGTGTTCTCCTGGTGTAGATGAGACAAGTAAGCTGAGATCATAGCAGACATGTCCTGGAAGGCTTTACAGAAAATCATTGCTTTTTAATCCCTTTATCCCCCCCCTTATTTCCTACTACTGTGCAAATCCAGCAGCAGGGAAAGCTGGCACAGCATGGGACAGCTGCAGAATAGGAGCTCTAAGCAGGGAAAGAATTCCTTCTGGTGCTGGAATGCTCCCAACACCTTGCAAAAGTCAGTGTTGGTGCTCTGGGGCCTCCATAAACCAAAATCCTCACCCATCCGCAGCTGAATGTTCAGGGCTTTGGGCTCTGCTCCTTACCCAGCCTGTCTCCACTCCAGGGGTTCATCTTCTCATCACAATCAGCCACAAAAAGCTCCCTGGAAAAGTTGTTTCTGGAAAGCTTCCCTGGGTGTAAAGATGAGCTGTGTCCTGCTTGTTAGAAGCCACCTCATCTCAAGCTTGGAATTTTTCATTTGAAAGGGGTGTTTTCATTGTTTTTCCCCCGTGTGAACACGTGGAATAAGCTCCAGGGAGACCTTCTGGGGGCTGTCAGAAAGATGGGGACAGAGTTTTGAGCAGGGACAGGCCAAGGGGGGATGGTTTGAACTCAAAGAGGGAGATTGAGACTGGAGAGGAGGAGAAATTGTTGGTGCTGAGGGTGGCAGAGCCTGGCCCAGGCTGCCCAGAGAGGCTGTGGCTGCCCCAGCCCTGCTCAAGGCTGGGTTGGATGGCTTGGAGCACCCTGCCCTGGGTGTCCCTCAGAGGAAGGGAGGAGCAGAGGCTGAGGAAAAATCCAAGAGAACAGGAAAATCTCAAGTGAAAAGCTTGGATTGTTTTAAGCATTTAGTGGAACTTAATAGAGCTTTATCTCCCGTGCTAAGGAATGATGAGGTGCTGGAAGAGCAGCTTCTAGAGACCCAGCTCCTCTAAAATCTATTTGGTTTCCTATGACATTCTAAAGCCTTTTCTTTCAAGTTGTAGGATTAAAAGAAAAAAAAAAAAAAAGGAAAAAATAATCTAATAATAGATTTATTCTGGATGTCTTGGGCACATTATTGCAGTAACCTCATCCTTGGACCAGGACTTTGGCAGAACACACACATCCTTAATGAGGGACTGCATGTTCTGTGCAGGTTCCATCACAAAAGAAAATGAAGTATATTGGGAAGAAAGAAAAAAAGAAGTGTGTGTGGGGTGGAAACAGAGAATTCTGCTTTTTGCTGGTTTTTTTTTTTTTGGCCAAGCTTTGTATTCCAGATCTTGCTGTGGTTGCAGCTGCCTGGAGCACCACTGAGCTACTGGATGATGCTGAGATGCTTCCCAGGTTTGCTCCGTGGTGAAGCAGGTGCTTGTGCAGGTTCCCCACCAGAGTGGCTGCTCTGGGATTTACCAGCAGCTCTGCCACGGGAAGAAAGGCTGAGATTCCTGGAGAGATCTGGCAGGATGGGAGCAGTGAACCAAACATTTGAAACACCAGTTGAATCCTCTCTCATCCCCCCCCCACCCCCCAAACCAGCCTGGCTTTTGGGGAGGATTTGTAGCATCAAAATCAAAAGCTGCCTGAAAAAAAACACCCCAGCAAGCCCCAGTTTCCCTCTGGGACTACCCAGCTTTCAGCCCTGCTTCAGTGGGAAGGTAAGAGCTCTGTTTTCATTTACTGGTGATGAGGTTTGCCAGGTGACCGTGGCATTCTGTGCTCTTAAGAATCTGCAGATGAGATGAGCCTCACTCATTTCTCATGGCAAAAAAACAAAAGGATTGTGGTGATGCCAGGGCAGGGATCTGCAAGCTGGGGTAGGTGTGTGGCTGGGGGTGTGGGCTGGGGCTCTTGCTGTAGGAAGCTATGAAGTGCACACAGTGTTTTGCAGTCGTTCTGCTCAGCATTTGGAAGCAGTATTTATTGCAAGGAGCACGGGAAGGGATTTAGTTTTGGTTTTATTGCAGAGCATGACTTGGAGGAAATTGCTCCCCTCTTTGCCTGCATTTTACTTTACATCGTGGAGATAAATGCAGGAGCTTGCTTTCAGAATAGAGAACTGTGGCATCAGAGAACTATTTTGCTTGGAAAACACCTTGCAGCTCATGGAGTCCAACCAGCCCCTGCCCCTTGGGGGGCTTGGAAACCCCTCCAGCTCCCAGTCCATCAGTGCAGCTTTGCCAGCTTGTGTTTGGAAGCACACGAGCCTCAGCTCCACTGCAACTTTTATTTACTGCAATTAGCTCTGGCAAACAATTCCTAGTAAACTCAGGAATGATCAAACTCTCACCAAATCCCCAACCAGAGAAACAAGGCAAATGGATCAAAGTTGTTTCCTAGATGATAATCATCATAAAAAAGGCTGTGTGCACAACAAGCAATGGAACCACAGAGACAAGTGGGCACTTGCTGGGGGCATCTGCTTAAACCAGGAGTGGGACTGGTGGGGCAGCCCCTGGGTGAATCTCCATTTCCAGCAGCCGAACTCGGCTCTTTGCTGTCCTCTAAAATGAGATTTTAATAATTAGTGAGCTTTTTCATCTCTGCTTCTGAGCCTAATTGGCATCAGAAATGGGAATCTCCTCTGCAGCCCCCAGCCCAGGCAGGTAAACTCTGCTCCAGCCTGGAGCTGGGGTGCCCCAGCTCATTAGCATCACACAAGGACAATTAACAGCAGGGAAGGAATAATCCCGGGCCCTGGGAACACTGCAGAGGGTTTGAGGGAGGGGGGTAATTAGGCAAATGAGGCTCTGAGGGTTGTGCCCTGATGAAAAGCATTCCTGGTTGCCCTAAGGATCCTCTGGGTTCTGGGAGGACAACCTTCCACCTCTGCAGGAAGGGGTCTTTGCTGAGCAGTGTCCATGTCAGAGCCATTCCCTGGCAGTTCCAAACAGCCTGGCATGGGCAGGAGAACCAGTGAGGGTCCCTGCCCCAGCTCTGGAGGTTTCCTTCTCCTTGGGGCTGGAGGAGGGGCTGAGCAGAGTCCCTGGGGGGGCTGGGCTTTGGATCCCCACATCCACCTCTGGATGCCAGCTTAGAAAGCCCTTCAGGGGGCAGTGATTGGGATGCCCAGGGCATCATGGGGCTGGGGTGAGGAACCAGGAGGTGGACATCTTGAGCTGCCAGGGAGCCCTGGCTGGAGTTTGGGTGAGGAAGCAGGAGGAGATGGACACTTAGAGCTCCCAGAGAGGCCTGGTGTCCCTCAGGACAGAAGGCTGAGACTGAATTTTGTGTGGGGGGTGCATCAGGGCTCTGTCCCTGGGGCCAAGGCTGAGCTCTGGGTTAGGTTTTAGCCCTAGGAACCTGTTTGATCTTGATCTTCTAAATCCCTGCCGGGGCTAAAAGGCTTAGAGTCAGTCCCCAGTGATGGGATGGCTCCCTCAGCTGCCTTTAACCCAGCTTTGGTGCAGACTTTAGATGAATTTTTCAGAGGAACAGAATGCTCAGGAGCTTGATTCATGCCTGGATCTTGGCCCATGTTTTATAGGTCCTCAAGGAACACCAGAAACCCATTTCTTCCTGGCCCTTTGCTCCCTGAGCTGCTGGCACGAGCTCAGCTCAGGAGATAGGAGCCATTTGTCAGGAGCAGGAGCCCAGATCTGATCCCTGCAGCCCTGGTGGCTCCAGATGCTCCCCAAGAAAACACACGGGGCTGCTCCTTCCTTCTCAAACTCCAGCCCTGCAGGGGGGTTGGACTAGGTGACCTTGACCTCCCTTTCCACCCAGCCCATCTGATGGTGCTGTGCCAACGTGCCTGTGTGTGCCAGGGCATCCCTTCTAGCAGGGAATTAAATCCCAGCTGTTTGCTGTGACTCTGACCCAGCTCATGCTCTCCTTCAACCCACTGCCCCTCTTCCCAAAGAGCCAGACCCACCTCCTGCCCCTCACTGGCACCAGGGATCTCCCTCTACACTGGAGGGTGGAGCCAGGGGGGTCAGGTTCTGCTCCCAAGGAACAAGAAAGAGGACAAGAAATGGCCTCAAGTTGCTGCAGAGGAGGTTGAGGTTGGAGCTGAGGAACAATTTCATCTCCTCCAGGCTGCCCAGGGCAGGGTGGAGTCCCTGGGACCCCTGGAGGGGTTTCCAAGCCCCCCATGGAGCTGCGGTGCCCTGGCAGTGCTGGGGATGGTTGCACCCCATGCTGGGAAAGCTCAGTTTGCCCCAGAACGAGGTGGTGACCCCAGAGTGCCCCCCAGGTGTTGCTGCTTTAGCCTGAAATCCCAGGGCTCTGAGGGTTTCATTGCCCACAGCTGAGCCCTGCAAATCAAACCCTTAAGAAGGCCAGGCTGTGCCCAGGGCACCACCCACACCCTGACCCCTCAGAGCAGGCCCAGCTGGGCTGAGTTCTGTTCCCAGCAGCCTCTTCTCCCCCGGGGGGTGGGTGAGCACTTGCTCTGTGGTCCTGCTGGAGGGCAGGCAGGGGGTGATGCAGTTGAGACCCCCCCTGAGGAGCCCCCTCCATCTGTCCTCTGCTGGCTCTGGAAGCAAGAAGCTGAGGATGCACTTTGGGTGAGTCTGGAAGGTTGCACTAATTTCACTGGGTGTTTGTGCTGATAATAAGCAAAATAAGTTGATTTTTGTCCTTGTTAGTGGAAGGGGTGCCTTGAAAAATAAGTGTGTGGTGCTAAAAATACCCCTGGGGAGTTGGCTGTGCTCCCTGAAGGGGCTGTGAACCCCTCCCTTGCATTCAGGGGGAAGCCCTGGGGTGCAGGTGCCTCTCCTCCTCCTCCTCTTCCTCCTCTTTCTTCTTCCTCAGCCCCCAGCTGCTGGGGAAAGGTGGGACTGTGCCCTGATTTCATCACTAATGTTAGTTTTCTTGTGTGGTTTCTGAGGTGCTGGTCCCTGGTCTTTCAGCTGGGGTTTGTTGAGTTCCATGTGTGGTTTTCAGTGTTTTCAGATGAAATGCAGCTAAACCCTGAGCTTGGGAAATGTCATTTATTTCTTCAGATGTTATTGCAGGTTGTCAAAGGAGAAGCTCTTTTCCTAGAGCACAGGGAGTGGTGTCTGTCTGTCTGCAACACAACAGTTGTGTGCTGGAGATTCTGCTTTTCTGGGTTATCCAGAGAGAAAACAAACCCTTCTGGGTTTCCCCAGTGGGCTTGCATGGGCATGGAGTGCAGAATCAGGCCCCCTCTGCCTGCCTTGCTCCAGGAGGGTGCAGAGCTCCTCCTGGCTCCACACCACCAGGGGGGGAAGGGCTGGGCTGCCCAGAGCAAAACCAATCGTCATTGTCCAAACAAAGAGAAAAAAAGAGAGAGGTAGAAGGTGTGAAAGGAGCAAGGAGGGCAGAATTTTGTCATCTAGGAGCTGTCTCTCCACTCTTAGAGCTGCAAGACCCTGTTGATTAAACCACAAGCCCCCAGCAAACACCTCTGATCCCACCCAGCTGAAAGCTCCTGAGGCTTCAGCCCCTCCTGAGCTGCAGTTTCCCCCTCCTGCTGCCTGCTCCTGGGGGAGGCTGTGAGCCCACACCAGTGTCCAGCCACCTGGAAAGCAGCTTTTTACCCTGAGGGCCTGAAAAGGGAGCCTGGGGGTGGTGCTGCTGCAGGATTTTCTCTGGCACTTCACTGCCTGGGGGTGGGGGGTGCCCAGGAGCTGCTCTGGGGACGATGCTTCAACATCCACCTTCCCTCTGGCTCTTCTGGGCACCAACTGCATCCCCTCTGAGCACTGGGGTGTGCTGGAGAGGCAGCAGTGGTGCTGTGGATGTGCAGTGTGGGGCTGGCTGTGTGCAGCTGCAGGCACTGGTGGGAGAGCTGGGGGTGTTGTCCAGCAGGGTGGGGGGGGTGGTGGAGAGATGCTGGGGGGTTTGAGGGGTGCTCTGCACCATCACCATTCCCCCTGCTGCTCTGGGAGGTGCCATTTTTCCTAGATAATCATCATTCCCTTGGGTTTTTCCAGTGCTAAATGAATTAACCTCTCTGCAAAACACCCCTCCAAACACATGTTACTGCTGCCACCCTGGCACGGGCTGGAATCTGTGGGGAGGATCCCATTCTGGCAGCCTGGGGGTTTATTATTTATGTCTCTTTATATTTTTTTTTGAAGGTTTTTATCTTCCCAGAGCCTGTAAGCAGATGGGTTTCTAACATTTGATTTCCCAGGATCCTAATTAAAGCTGGGAACATTGAATTTGAGGAATTAAGTGACCATTATGTAATTTTTCTCTTATTAACTTTTTTTTGTTAGGAGGTGCAAGGTCTCACCTCTCCAGGATTCCTCCTGGCCACTCCATGTTTAGTGCTTTTGCTCCCCAGGGATGTTGGGTATCTGTTGGAACAATATTCACAGCCTGGGAAATGAATATAACAGATGAATCCCATCACTTCTCATGTAACTTGGCTGTGGTGCTGAGTTCCAGGTCCTGATGCAGAGGAACCTGCTCATGCTCCCAGCCCTTGGTAGGTGGAAGGCTCTGACCCCTGCAGGGGGGTCAAAGGGGCAGGTTGGGCCCTCTGGGACCCCTTTCCAAGCTGATTATTTGGCTAATGAAGAAGAAATATCACTCTTTTGTAGAGAGCTTGTCCTCATGAGCATCCTCTGGACCCCGAGCTCAGTGTGCTGTGGCTGTTGCTGTGTTTGAGTAGTTCCACCACCTGATCTGCCCTTCAGCTCTTGGAATCTTGATTGTCTCTGCTGCACTTTGGTTTGTTTGGGGTTTGTTTTTCCCCCCCTCCTTTCTTTCTGGCTGCCTCCTAACTGCACAAACAGTGAGCTGCTCCCAGTGCCTCCAGAGCAGAGCTGGTGCCCTTTGATACCAGCTCTCCAAACAGCAGCTCGTGTCAGTGCTGGGGGAGATCTCCATCTCAGATCCACCAGCTGGCCTGAAATGTTAAGAAGTGAGGAAAGAGAAGGAGGAGGGGGAGAACAAACCCACAAAAATAACCAACTCCCCACAAAAATAACCAACCCCCTTCCCCATCCTTAACCTGGCTGTTTAGCTCTGGGTGCCCAGGGCACAGAGGATTTTTGGTGGGGTACTAGGGACAGGAATTCTGCCACAAGACAGTAAAATGTCCCTTTTTTTAGCTGTTGTACTTCTGCAGGCTGAGCTGCCAGCTGCCCAGAGCACTGCTCCAGGAGGAGAGCCAGCACTTCAGGAGGTGTCTGCACAAACCCTCCTGGGTGCCACTTGGTGCCCCTTGTGCTGTCCCTGGCACCACTGCCCAGTCTGGCCCCATCCTCTTGCCCCCCAGGGCCCTTTCTCTCTTGCTCAGCATTGCTCAGCTCCCCTCTCAGGCTGCTCTGCTCCAGCTCAACAGCCCCAGGGCTCTTAGCCTGGCCTCAGAGATGCTCCAGCCCCTCAGCATCCCTATAACCTCTGTGGCTGTGTGAAATATGGGCTCCCCCAGACTGCTGGAGAGCTGTGTCAGAGGGGCAGATGATAAGAATCAGATCATTAGTGGCATTTGTAACCTGATTTCTGGAGGTTACCTTCCAGGACTCATTTCAGCCCTGATCCAGAACTGAAAACATGGAAGTTTAATCCCCTAAAAGCATCCCCAGTCTGGGTTCATTTGCAGGCAGCAGTGACAGCAAAGCTCTCAGTACCCTGCTGGGGCTGTTGCTGCTGAAAGGGTGGGTTGGTTTGATTTGGTTTTGGGGTTTTTTTTCCCCTTCTTTGTGCCCTGGTGCTGGGGGGCAAGCACTGGCTGCTCCCAAGCTGCCTTCCCAGCAGGATCCCATTCTGCAGAGGTGGTGCTGAGATGCCAAGGGTGCCATCTGCAGCAGATTAACTCCCTGTGGCTTCTCTAAACCCCCCCTCCCTGTGATCTCCCAGCATCATTAACAGCACTCCCAGTCTGTGCCCTCCAGGTTGACCTTCCAGCCTGTCTTACCTTGGCTGACCCTGCAGCCTCAGGCTGTGGGAGGCTTTGCTTTCCACCTAGCAGGGTATTGCAGGCTGAATTTCCACCATATGGTGCTTCTGCACTGCTACATCTTCCACCAAAAAATTGCTTACAGGTGCAGGGAGCTGAGGCTGAGGCTTTTTCCAACATCCCCGTGACCCCAGTGAATATTGACTATTTCTATTTAATTTCTTTTTCTCTTGTGCTGACTCCCAGTGCAGTTTTTATTTGAGCTGCAGGCTCAGATTCACCTCCCTGTTACAGAAAAATCAAACAGGTGCTTTAACAGCTCAGGTCAGAAATATTCCATGGGATGACCTTTGCAAATCCTCTTTCCTCTTGGCTTTTATGCAACAAATTAATGCTTTATGGAGGAGTGCTCCCAGAGCAGGCCTGTTAAATAGCATTTGGGTTTTGACCCACAACTCAAATCAAGAGTGTTGCAGCTTTTGCTTAGACTCTTTCCTGCCTCTTGGTTGGGTTTGCAGCTGCTGAGTTTATTCCTTTGGGGGTAGAAATGTTCCCAAGCACAACACTCCACCAGAGCAGGGTGCTCAGAGCCCCCCCAACCTCCCCTGGGATGGGGCAGCCACCACTTCTCTGGGCAAGTTGGTTTTGCAGTCCCAGAGGCAAAGGGGCAGTGAAATAAATGTATTATTACATGAAATAAATACATTATTGCTGCAATTTCATTTACTACCTTTCTTAGGCAATGATAATGGTTGGATGGCACCTGCCAAGGTTTAAGCAGAGCTTCTGACACGCAGGAGATTGTTACTTAAAGTCAAAAACATGGTGATTAATATTCAAAGTGTAAAGATGAGCTGGCTGTAAGGGTGTGTGGGGGGAAGAGTCAAGGAGGAAGAATAATTCCATGTTGGTTGGATCTCTGTCTGCTTGTTCCTGCTAGTTCCTGCTCATTTTTCATCTCCCATTCTCCTTGGATTTCCTTTTGTGGTCCTTTCTCTGCTCCTTTCCTTTCTGTAAAGCACAATGCAAATGCTGTCAAGCTCTGGAAACAGAGTGTCTTGGTAGCTGTGGAATTAAAGCAGAATTAATTTCTTTTGCCCTAAATGTTAGATTATCATTTAATTTATTTATATCTTGCAGCAAATAGACTCAAAGTGGAGATTTATGTGTCTCCTGGAAGACCATTTTGGTACAGCTTATTGAAATAAACTGGGAATGTTACAGAGCTGCCTCTTTAACTTGTGGCCTGAAATGAAAGTGAAATGATCAGAGTATTGGCTAATTAAGAGAAGACATTTGTAATTTCAGTTCCAGCAGAATTGCAAGTCGCAGCCTAACGAGGATAGTTAAAATAATATTATGAGAAACTGACACTTTCATTCCAGTGATGGGGCTTGCAAAATGAATCTACTCATTTCAAGTGTAATTCTGTGTGTGTGTGTGTGTGTGTGTGTGTGTGTGTGTGTGTGTGTACACTCCCTGGCAGCCCAGGGTTGTCCAGATGTAAAGCTGCTTTACACAGTGTTAATTTGGATTTTAGACAGCAATTCAGTTTGAAGGGGCTGTTGTTTGTTATCCCTTTTACCTACAATGAGTGCTGGTTCAACTAGCAGGGAGATAAATCAATTTGACTGCAGTAAGGTGCCTTGAAAATGTGCCAGCTCTGAAGTTAAATGTCCTTTCATGGGGGTGAAAACTAAGTTAAACTCCAGATGTGGCCTCACTAGTGCAGAGAGGGAGGAGAACCTCTCTGGACCTGCTGGGGACACTTCTCCTCATGCCCCCCAGGACACAATTCTGTTAGGGCTGTCCCATGGATAACTTTGTCTCCCTGGACTTGAGGCTCCTCTGTGGAGCTGCTTTCCAGCAGGTCAACCCCTAAAACCATCACAAAGCAGAAGGTGGGGTTAGTGACGGGATGGGTTGAGAGCCCTGAGGAGCTTTGAACATGGACAGTGGCAGAGAGAAGCCAGAAGGATCCCTGTGCCAGGGTGATCCCATGGGATGGGAGCCTGTGTGCACATTCCAGTCCTGCTTTGGTCTGGCTCAGCAGGAGAGGTGTTACCTGAGCAGCAGCACTGGCTTTGTGGGTGTTTTTTTCTGGTCAAAATAGACCCAGAAACGTGTTTTCACTTAGGGGGGGGACACCAGGAATCCATCACTGGAGCTGCTGAATTTAAAAGAATGAAATGACTAAATTACAGTGAGTAACTGAAAGGAAAACAAGGCAATCACAGTTGGTTTCAAAATGACTTGTGAGCATAAAAAGAGGCTGCGGGTGTTGACCGACTAATTCCTGATGAATTGTTTGCTCAGCTAGTTAGTGAAAGATTTACAATCCAGTTAGGGAAAGATTTACAATCATTTCTTCTCTCCCTTTCCATATTACTCTGTTCAGCCAGATAGCTCTTTCCTCTCTGGGTATTATATGAAAATCTTTATGTACAGTAAACACCATTTCTTATTGCGGGCATCTGTCTTGAAAGCCAAATAAAATAAAAAAAAAGAGAAAAAAATGAAAAAGGAAAGGAAGCTGCAGCATGGATTGATTTCTTTTATATTTATTGAGTTAAAACCTGCAGAGTTGAACTGAAACAGGGTCTCATTTATCATCAGACATGGTTGCATCTTTAAATAACCCCCTTTTTATCAAAATATGCTCGCAACATAATTTATGAAAGCAGCAATTTGCCAGATTGAACTATATATATGTGTTTCTTTCTGAGTTGAACCTGTTCTCTCTGAGTTTAATATTTAATAGCTAAAGGATATCTGCTGGTGAACTAGATAGAAGTGACAACTCTTCTACGTGGGCTTATTAGGGGAAGAAAATCCCTCAGGCAGGCCATACCTTAGTTTTCAAAGGATGCTTTTGAGCTATTCAAATCTTTTTCCTCCTTAAAATTTTCATAATAGTTTGAAAACCCTTGAATTAGCAAATGTAAATTAGTGCTTTAAATCACACTTCTTAAATACTTACCTAGATCACTTTGGAGAAGTGAGTCCTGACTTTTTACAAATAGAGGAGAGCCAAGGCTTCACGAACTCCTAATAAATGTCTAGAGTATTTTGTTTGAAATAAAATATTTGCATTGCAGAGATGAGGCTGGGGTTTGGCTTCTGAAAGATACATCCAACTAAATATCTTTGTACCACCATTGGCTGGAATCAAAGGACAATCTGATTTCTGCCTCAGACTTGAGGACCATCTGATTCCTTTAAAGACAAGGAAGTCTCTCTAATGAGGATTGGAAATAACTTTTATTTTCTGAGCAAACACCTTTCTGCTTTCCCAGCTCTGCTGGGTTGACTGATGTGATTGCTGAGCTGAGAAGATAAGACACGATCACTGCCCCAGGTGAACCTTGTCATTGAGCTTGCAGGGGTTGCTCTCTGGTGTTTGCAGTGTGGGGTGAAGGGAACTGCAACTGTGCTCCAGCTGTTGGGGTGCCTTGGACACATCACCCACCTTTTTTCCCCCAGCTTGGACCCAGTTCAAACAGGAAGGTTAAACTTGCTGTCTTCCATAGAATTATCAAATGTAAGAAGAATCACAGCACAGCAGCATTAAAAGCAAAAAGCTGTTTGGTTTTTCCATTAAGCTGACCAAAAAAAACCACCCCAACAAACCAACCACCCAACCATTTAATGCTTTTAATTAAAATAATTTTAATGCTCCATCACCAGCTGCCCAAGGCTCGGGCCTTCCCAGCCGGGCCTGTTCTGGTGGCAGTTAAACAGCCTTTTTATTATTAGTGTATTGGCAGCTTGGAGCTTTGGCATAAATATTTGGATGTGATTAGAGCAAAACATTATTGGGTTGTTGTAGCAGGACACCCAAAGTATCCAGCTCAGGAGAAATTTCTCCCTTCAGGAGCAGCTCCTCTGCCACCTCCACAGGCCAAGGCTTTGGCCTTCCCAGCCGGGCCTGTTCTGGTGGCAGTTAAACAGCCTTTTTATTATTAGTGTATTGGCAGCTTGGAGCTTTGGCATAAATATTTGGATGTGATTAGAGCAAAGCAATATTGGGTTGTTGCAGCAGGAATCCCAAAGCCTCTATCTCAGGAGAAATTTCTCCCTTCAGGAGCAGCTCCTCTGCCACCTCCACAGGCCTTGGTATCGGGTCTCAGCTGCAGCCTGCTGGGCAATAAGGAATAGCTTTTAAAGTTTGCTAGGGAATTATTGTGTGTGGTTTTTTTAACTAATTGTGCTCATTGCTGTTTTACTCCAGCACTTGATTGATTTCTGCATCCTTGCAGTGCCTTCTTTCAGGCCTAAAGGGCAGGTGGGTGGCCTCTTCCCTGGCTTAGATGGGCTTAAAGAGCAGAGCTGTGGCTCAAAGGATAATGAGCTGACAATTCCTAAGGTGTTAATTAAAGGCAGGGATCATGTCAGACTGCTGCAATCCATCCTGGTGTGTCTGCTGAGATAGAGGGTCAGTGTGGGAAGGGCCCCAGGCCTTTCTTCAATGCAGTAGATCCCTGAGTTCCAGCTCAAAATGGGGAGCAACCTCTTCCCTGTGAGGGTGCCAGAGCCTGGCCCAGGCTGCCCAGAGAGGCTGTGGAGTCTCCTCTGGAGACTTTCCAGCCCCCCCTGGGTCTGTTGCTGTGTGTCCTGCCCTGGGTGCCCCTGCTCTGGCAGGGGGTTGGACTCCCATCATCTCCAGAGCTCCCTCTCAACCCCCACCATGCTGTGGTTTGACTCACTTAGGAGAGTCACTGCCAGGTTTGGACTGGTGAGAACTGAGGGTTGATGGTGGGTGAGCTGGGCAGCTCCTGCCACCTTTAATTGTGCCAAAGATTTAGCCCTAGGGGTGGTGCTGAGCTCCAAGCCCTTGAGACAGGCTCTGGCACCAGGGCTCTTCACCACAGTCCTGCCCTGTGCTGGTTGGAGGCCACAAGTCCTCCATGCTCAGCACAGTGTGTCCTGGAGGTGACCTAATGCTCATGCTGCTGGCATCCAAAGAGCTGCACCAGTCAAAGATAATAAGTTATTTATATATATATATATATATAAAAATCAAGGGCAAGCAGGGAGCAGACACAGATATGGAAGAGGAGACAGTATTAGCAGGGGGGGTCTCCCACCCCTGCAGACCCCTGGCAGCTGCCAGCATTATGCAACCTATTTTTGCATCCTCAGGCATGTGTTCTTTCTTAAAACCTTGACTGAATAAAAAATAGCTCTTCCCAAGAATCCTGGGACAGGTGAAAAATATAATCCCCAGACCAAGTGGCCAACAAAGATGTCAGTTGAAGGGAAGCTTAAAATAAAACTGTTGCTGGGAGAAAGCTTAGGGTTGGGAAGTGTAACAAGACTTGTAATATGTAATTAAAATCGAATTTATCAAGACTAGCATTCATTATGTGGGGATTGGGGTTAGGTGTTTGGTATTTTTTTTTAGTTTTTGGGTTTTTTCTAACTCAGAACTATGAAGTTCTGTGAGAACTTCAGTGATCAATAACCCATTACAATTGTGACACAAACTCTGAACCTAATTACCAGCAACTGTGCAGCAGAGCCTTCCTAATGAGTATGAAGAATTGTTGGAGTGGGCAAAAGTGTGTGGGGTTAATATCCTCTTCTTTTTTTATTTAATGTATTTTTTTCCCTCTACCTTCAGTGCCAACAGAATTCAGGCTAAAAAGGAGGATAATTAAACTTGTCTTTGATCAAACCTCAGGCTGTAAGCACAGCATCTATTTTTCCCTGCTTGGATAAAATTCTGATTTTCTGGAATCCAAGAAGCCCCCTTGTTTTACTGGCACAGCTCCTAAACCTCACTGCATTTCATTCTTAATGAACCATATGGACTCACAATTATGGATTTACTTCTCAGAGTGGTTCTGTGATAGATGCTTTTCCCCCTGCCTTGTTTGAAACTGAATCTGTGCTGCTAGAAGCTGAAAATTCCAGAATTAAAACTCACTTCTGTTTCTTTCTATAGACATATCAGACCTGTTGCCTGCTGTGGGGTTTGGATCTGTTTTAAAATCCATCCAGCTAGTGTTGGAAGGAAGAATGTCCCCATCCTCTGGCTCCTTGGGGTGAAGGATCTGCCCTGTCCTGAGGTTAGCAGGAGAGAAGGATGCTCTGATATTAATGCCTTTGGTAGTTCACATGCTGCTAACTTTGTTATCATGAATATTAAGTGATTTTCTTTCTTTTTGGAAGCACTTTGCTTATGGATGTGTTGTCTCTGCTGGCATTCTTCAGTCTCTTTCAGTCCTGTGTTTGGGGAGAGCACAAATAGCTGTGTGTGTAAATAGATCCCTCCTTGAGGGGGCTCCAGTCTTTATTCTGAAAGGCATGGTGGCCTTGCTGCTTCCCACCTTGCTGTTAGCTCCTGAGGATGTCCTCAGTGGAAATTTGCAGCACCCAACCATTTATTCCTCTCACACCTTTCAGTGTGAGCTTTAAGAGCCCTCCAGTGCTGTGTTTTTCTGCCACCAATCAAGGTGATACACCCTAATCAAGCTGTTGCTCAGTAGTCTTCATGCTAAATGAGCTGGAACTTCTTCTGGCTTCTCTCTGACAACACAAATCCTTTTTTTTTTTTTTGGTGCTTTTGGTTGTTCTTGAGGTTGTTCTGAAGCAATAAGGATGAGGCTGAATCCCAGAATCATTGTGGTTGAGTCCAACCACCTCCCAGCACTGCCAGGGCACCACTGCCCCCTGGCCCTCAGCACCCATGGGGGGCTTGGAAACCCCTCCAGGGATCACAGGGACTCCACCCTGCCCCGGGCAGCCTGGGACAGCCCTGGACAACCCTTTTTGGCAAGAAATTAAACCCAACATCCAATTTAAACCTCCCCAGGCTCATCCCCGAGGCCATTCCCCTTGTCCTGCCATGCCCCAGGGTGGTGGTGCTGGTGTCTCTAATGCTCCCTGCTGGTCTCTGGCTCTGAGGGCACAGCTGGTGGCCTCACCACAGAGGTCCTGGGAGATGCTTGGGGACAGGGAGGCCTCCCCAGGTCATGCAGAGGGGTGTATTTCTGTAAATCTATGTACACAGTGATGGTCAGGGATGCCTGGGTACCCCCAGGAGGTGACAGAGTCTGTTCAAACCACCACAGCACCCGACTGCCCCCAGATGTGAAACCAACTGCTTGAATCCTGCCCTTTGTGCTGAGAAATGGGGAGCTTTGTGCTTGTAAAAAGGCAGAAAATTCCTCCCAATTTGAGCTATCAAAGCTGAATTTGGCTTCTAAGGTTCATTTAATCACTACAATGGCTTAGTTAGAGAGAATGCTGCAGCGGGTAATTTATCTTTATTTGTCAGCTCCCCAGCACTGAGTTCTTTTGAAGGGCAAAAGTGAATAGGAGGCAAGAATAAATTGTAAGCTGTCTCGTTTTTGACCTGCTATTTCTTTCAGACATGATGTTGAGGGAGTTTTTCAACAGTGGTGTCAGGAGACCATTAGTGAAACCTGTAAGGTGTTGCCAGCCTGTGATTTGGCCAAGGCTGGAGTGTTTTTCATGCTTGGCCAAGGAAAATGTGCCCAGGGTTTAAAGGATAGAGGAACCAGTGGAGGCCTCTGCACATCCTCATAGTTACAGCAGGGCAAACTAAGCAGAATAAATGGGTTTGGTGGCACTATTTTTTCCCCCTCTGTGTGGCAGGAGCCTCATCCAACACCCAGTGAAGTCAACAGAATCTCTCCTCATTTCCAAGGGTGATAAACTGATGCAACTGCAGAACTCACATGGCCCTTGGAATGGGCTTGGTAATGCTGCTAAAGATACCTTTGCTCTGTGCTCCAGGCTTGGGGTGGGGGCTGCACTGTCCAGCTCTGCTGCCTCATTGCTCCTGGGCCAAGCACTTAACCCATCACCTCTTTCTCTTTGGCTCTCAAATGGAAGCAGGCTGAATCCAGAGTTTAAAAGGGCTGTTTTCCAGTCCCACTGCAAAACCTTGGCAGGCCAGAGGTAGAAATCTGCCTTTAGAACATCCTCCACAAGCCTGGGTGGAGGTAGCTAATGAACATGAGCAGTTTGGCTAGAAACTGGTGCTGTGGGGATGAAAATCAGGTGGGTTTGAGTGTTCTGTTGGCTGAGAATCACAGCTGGTCGTGGGATTTACCCTCAGCTGCCATCAGAGCTGCTGGACTTGCTGTCACAGTTGGATTCAGCAGCAAAATGGTTAATGCTCTGCAGCTATCTCACCCAAAAACTTGCTTCCTAGTGAAGCCAGAGCATTCCAAAGATCTCTAAAGTCAGATGGCCCTTGTATCCCACCCCAGAATTAACTGGACTCCCTTCTCAAGCACAGAAAGGGATGTCAGAGCTCTCTGTGGTTTGGGGAGCTTAAATCTGACAGTTTCCTCATCAAATGAATCCAACAATCCTGGGTTCCCTCTGCTCTGTGTGGAGAAACCATCTTAAAATTGACATTTCTTGTGACTTCACACAATGCAGTGATGCACAGGCAGAAATTTCATACTTTCTTTGTTTTTCATACTTTTCTGTGTTAATTTTTTCTCTCCTGGTTTGTCAGGGCTCCAGCTGAACACGTTGACCTCGTGTGTGCAGTGGCAAGGAGAGAGAAGCAGAAAAGGGCAGGTTGTTGCAGCAGCAACACATCTGATGGGTGCTTGGGTTTGACACCAGGCATTGGAGCAGGATTCAGGTGGAGAGCAGCCAGCACACCCAGATTTCCAGCTTAACAGGGTTTCATTTCATTCCCTTCTACGTGGATCCTCATTTTCCTTCTGCTCCAGCCACCAGAGCTGCTGGGGATGAGATGTGGAAGCTGAGATAGGCTGGAAGGCCTTTGGGAGGCTGGGATGGTAATTAAAGCTGGCAGTAATTAAGCATGTCCTAGCTCAGGCAAGAGACAGATCCACTGCAATCAGAGGCTCTCCTGAGAAGTGCAGGGTGGGGCTGGCTGTTCCCACCTGGACACAAGGCAGGGGAATGCTTCTGGACATGTGGAAAATCAGCTCCAAAAACTATCTGTTCCAAAAGTGAGAAGTTTTGTTGCTGGGAGAGTTTGCAAAGGACTGATGGAACCTGGGGAAGGTGCAGTGAGCTGATGGGGTTGGGTGCTTCTCCAAACATGTTGGGTACAAGAAAGGAGGGAGAATTGCTGGTCCTCTAGGACCAAAAGTAGCTCCAAGCCAGAGAATTCTCCATGTTGCAGGAAGAAGCTGCTGCTTTGTGACTCTGCTTTGATACAGGTATTAATTACAGGTGTTAATACCACCTCCTGCCACCAAAAATGGTAAATTTTAGCATCCCTGAGGTGATTTAACCTCAAAAAAAAAAAAAAAAAACAAAAAAAAAAAACAAGAAAAAAAGCAAAGGGAAGAGGCTTTGTCCTTTGTCTTCTGGAGAAGGCAGAAAACTGAGACTTGTAGTGGTAGGATGGGGGGTGATGGCTCTGAAGTGGAAAAATGGTGATTAAAATGAGAAATAAGAAGAAACTCTTCCCCCTGGGGGTGCTGGGACACTGGAGGGGGCTGCCCAAGGAAGCAGTGCTCCATGGGCAGGGGGAAGCTGCTGAAAAGCTCCAAAAACTACCCCAAAAAATCCAAATACAGCTGTGAACCAACAGTCAGAGCATGGGGGTGTGCTGCACTCCATTGTGCCTCACCTGATGGGCTAATTACTGCTGTTAACAGAACCTTTTAATTACCACTCTGACTCCAACTTCTGCAGCTCCTGACGGCAGAAAACTATATTAGATATGCACAGATATATATTTTTTTTTCTCCTAATATTTCCCATTCTGCTTATTTAGCTTCTCTCAGACTGATTGTTGCTGTCACAGCTCCTGCTTGTTTAAGATTTCAAGATTTAATTTTTTTTTCAGCATTGAAAGGCTGTCCCCTGGGGCTGGCACCTTCACCCTGGGGCTGGCACCTTGAGCCTGGAGCTGTCCCAGGGCATGTCACCCTCAGGCTGGGGTGTGGAGAAGCCAAGGGCCAGTGGTGGGGCTGTGAGGGGAGCAGGGCAGGGCTGAGGTGACCTGTTAGCAGAGCTGGTAGGATATTTACCCTGACTATTTATCAGCTGGTATTCCTGAGCCCCTGCTCACTGTGCTGCCTGGTGCCCACCTTTCCCTTGGGTGTTCCTTGACTCTGGGTTTCCCTTTGATGTTTCTTTAGCCTTCAAGATCCAGGTCACCCTCGTGGCTGAAAACCTCCTTGGCAAAGGGTGCTGGTGTTGAGCAGGGAATGCTGCCTGCAAGAAACCAGAGGCCACCCCTTTGAGGCAGCAGGTGAGAAAAGGAGAGGGGGACACTAGCATGGATGTGGGCAGGAGTAAGCCCTGCATGTCCTGCCCCCACAGCCAGGCAGGCTAGCCATGCCAGCAGGCTGCAGCAAGGCAGGGACACTCCTGCCCATTGAGCATGATTATTTATTTATGACTTGCTGCTTTATTGACAGGGAAAATGATTTTGGAGAGCAGCTGATACAGGCTTTGCAATTGAATTTTTTAGCTGCACGGGGCTGGTGTGTGATGAGAATCTCACCTGATGGGTTGGAGAAGATCCCTTTATTTTTCCTGCCTTTGTTGTCTCTCTAGAAGGTTCCAGGTGTGCTTGGGGAAGAGGCAGAGCAGGAATGTGCACAGTGACTAGATGAACTCCCTGGCAATTACCCTGCAGCTCTTTTAGGGCTCACCAAGGCAAAATGAGTTCCTTCAGACAAGCCTCAAACCCGGGCATTTCTCCCCTGAGAAATGAATGAAATGGGTGACAGAAGGGATTGTGAAATCCACCACACCACCACCAAACAAAGCTTTCCAGTGGTGCACTGCAAATGCAGAGCCTGGGTTTTGTGGCTTCACTGGAGGAAGCACCAACATCCAGGGGACACAGAGAGGACTCATCTCCCAGGAATCTTTTGGGCAGCCCAGCTCCATCAAATGTGATCATCTGCTTCAATGGGAAAGCACCAGATAATTACTCTGGGTTGGCTGTTGCATTTCTCTTTTTGTAGCAGCACAAAGGCAAGGTTTTGGGGTCTTCCAGATGAGAGCTGTCAGTTTATTGCCATCTGGTTCTCATCTCTTCCCTGTGTTCTTGGAAGCAGAAAGGTTTGGAGCATGAGAATACATGGAGCACAGGGAGGGGGGGTAAGAAAAAGCAACAAGAGTAAAAGGCTCTATATTTTAGAGGCTCTATTATTGTCAGCTTTTCC
Organism: Corythornis vintsioides; assembly: GCA_025447755.1. Classification (NCBI taxonomy): domain Eukaryota; kingdom Metazoa; phylum Chordata; class Aves; order Coraciiformes; family Alcedinidae; genus Corythornis; species Corythornis vintsioides. Next base: position 28,001 of record JAOEGS010022183.1, on the reverse strand, counting down.
CAGGGTGCAAAATCTCACTTAAAGATTCATGGGAACACCTTTCTCTTCAGCAGGGGGTCTGGCTGCAGCTTTTACTGCTGCTGTTAAATGAGTGTGGCAATGATAACACTTTGCAGCTATCTGCTTTATGGGGGCTGTTAACCAGAAGGGTCTTCATTGGAGTGGGTAGCAGCTGTAGATGCACAACCTGTACCTGCTGCTGGAAAAGAGAAAATTCCATCCTCAACATGAGGGGAGCTGGGCTTTCCAGAGCAGGCTGGCAACACCACCCATGGGAGACAGCACCCCTGGCTTGTACCTTGAGAGAGAGGTGGCCAAAAGTGTGTTGAAAAAAGCAGAAAACAACTTTTCCTGCTGCTTTTCTGTGAGCAGAACCCATGCCGAGCTCTGTGCCCACCTCTGCTGGGGTGCCTGGGGGGGTTTCCTAAGCAGCCACTTCTCACCTCACTGCTCTTCCCCTGTCCCGTTCTGCTTTCCACAGCTTTGCAGCCAGGCTGGTGACTCCCTGCGTGCTCCTTCACATCCCTGCTTGCTCTTCCAGCTGCTGCTCTGCTCCTGCCCCTGCAACACCCCCAGAAACAGGAGAGGTTGGCAGGTGAACTGGTCCTGGGAGCATCATAACGCCTTCGTACAGCTAATTAACACTTAAACTCCTTGCCACCATTAAGAAGACAAATCGCTGTTTTCCTGGCTCTCCTGCATAGTTTATGGTAATTTCAAACCCTGCAGACAGTGGCTGTTTCCATGAACAAACGTGGCTAATTAGTTGTAGGTAGTTATTATGCAAATGGAGCACTCTGCACCTTGCAAGGGAGGTGGGTGAGCAGGCTGGGGTGAGGTACCCTGCCCAGCTTGCCCTGGCTGAGGGGCAGCTGCAAGGAGGAGTTCAGGGGTTCACCCCAACCAGGGCTGGGGTGGGGGGTGAGCCTGGCTGTTCCCAGCAGGCACCTCCCTGCTGGTGGCTCTGGATGAGCCAGCCACACTTCCAGGTGAGTCCAACCATGTGGCACCACCAGGAGCAGGGTTAATGAACTCTGTAATTAGAGACACCAGCTCTCTAACTGGCAGCTGCTGGTTCTCCACTCCCACCTTTGGATTTAAGAGCAGGGATGGGGCACACAGGGGGGCTGTGTTCTAAAGCAGGGGATTGGGCAGCCCTGCTGCTCTCCCTGCCTGGGAAAGGCCTCTTGGGGCTGTTTCATTTCTTTTCTTTCCCTCCTTGAAGGTTTGGGCAAGTATTGATCTTTTTTGAGGTGGATTTCAAAGAATCCTGAGTGTCAGGATTCAATTTAAACCTTTTACTCACAGTTAACATCATAGGACCTCTAGGATCACCAAGTCCATCTGGGTTATGAGACCTGAAACATTCAACCAAGCACCAAAATTTACTTATTTTTTTCTCTTCTTTTTTCTTCTTTTGCAGAGTTCATCACAGGACTTCTCACATCTACCTGCTCCATTTAGAAACCAAACTTGCCCAGCTCCTGACCATCATTCTGGTGCTGCCACTAACTCCAGCTGGCCTGGAGAAGCAGCTGAGGGGTGACTGTGGTGGTTCCCAGTGCAGCTGTGCACCCCAAGACCTGCCCTGCTTCTGGAGGGGGGGAAGCTCCTGCTGGACTGGAAGCTGCTGGTGCTGGTGGCCAGGCTGCTGGGTGTGCCAGTGCTGTTCAGAGTAAGTGTGTCCTCATGGTTTCTTTCCTTTTGTATCTGTTGGAATTTGGTTCCTCTCAGCTTCAGTATTGTTCTAATTAATCTGGTGGAATGCAGAAGCAGAGAAGTGTTGTGCTTGGAAGAGACCTTTAAGTCTCTTAAGATCTCAAGATCATCCAGTCCAACCATCCCCCAGCACTGCCAGGGCACCACTGCCCCATGGCCCTCAGCACCACAGCTCCATTGGGGGCTTGGAAACCCCTCCAGGGCTCACAGGGACTCCACCCCTGCCCTGGGCAGCCTGGGCCAGCCCTGGAGGGGAAGAAATTGTTCCTCAGCTCCAACCTCAACCTCCCCTGGGGTAACCTGAGGCTGGTTCCTTTTGTCCTCTCACTTGTCTCTTGTTATCCCCTGGGCCAGAGCTCTGGCTGCCACATCCCAAGTGTTTCTGTGCCCAGTTTAGCCACTGGTTGGCTAACCCCCCCACAGCAGACCATGCAGGGCCTCTGGCAGCCCCTGCACCAGGGCAGGGTTTGTTGTGCTCTCAACAAAAAGAAACCTAAGGAATGGAAACGTCTGATGTGGAGGGGAAAACAAACTTTGTCCTTGTCACTACACAGCCTGGCATCCTCCTGGGAAAGCCTGGGGGCATCCCAGGGTGTGGGCATCTCCCAGACCATTCCCACCTCCACCCAGGGTTGGGTGGGGAGCAGCTCCTCCTCTCATCTCCTGCTCCCACCCCATGCAAATCAGGGTCCACACCAGCTCTGGCTTCCAAATAGGAATGCCACGTGCTGCTGGAAAGGAGCTGGCTGCAGGGTACCAACGAGGGCAGCACATCCCAGGCTCTGGTCCCTCTGCTGCGTTTCCCTTACACGGTGTGTGCCCTGGCTATCAATATTTGGAAGCTTCCCCCCAGAGGTGCTGAAACCTCCACCTGAACTTTGTGAAGCTCTGTCATCACCCCATCTTTTGCTTATCACCAGAGAGGGGGAGGAAAAAAACAACCCCTCAACGCTCTCCATTTCCATAACAATAGCACTTAATGACCAGAGAGGGTGGAAATGGGAGGTCTAATTTTACAGATGGGAAGAAAGAGTGGAAACTTCTCGTGAGCAGAGCTGCTGGTGGGGAACAGATGGCTGCCTCCTGCCATCCATATTCATGAGTGCATTGATGGCATCATGCCTTCCCCTAGGAAACTCAGCACTCCAGCTTTCAGAACTTTGCCTGGCCATCAAGTGGAGCAGTCAGAGGCTCCCTGTCAGTGCTGGGTTGCTGTGGAAATGGGAGGAAGGGGGGGGAAAGGCTGCAGCACTTTTTTGTCTTCACTTGGATCACTCCAGCACCTGTGGTTTTGGGCTGCAGGGCAGAGATTTCTGGTGCCACCGTGTTGGCTTTGGCTGGGTTCATTTGAGCTAAACTCTCACCTTTGCTCTGGGGAACCACTTTGGGAGCTCAACGTGTGGTCAGAGGGTCTGACCAGGGCAGTTCTCTGCCTGATGGAGTAATTTCCCAGGTTAAATGGTACAAAGCAGCCATCACTTGGGTCACAGAGGGAAACAAAACAGAGCTGCAACTCCAAATGCACTTTGTCTCTTCACATGGGATAACGTGGTGAAGCACTACAGCTCAAAATGCTTTCAGGGTTATTTTTTAGCTGCTTTTCAAGCTTCCGTGGGAAATTCTGGGCTGTGAAAAAGTTTCACCCAAAGAGAATTTTTGCCTTTCATCCTTGTTTTGCCCCTTTCCCAGTAACACCTGCTTCCATAGGAAGAAAATCCCCACTGACTGCCTTCTGCAGCCCCCAGCAGGAGAGCTCTGCAGGGTCCCCATCTTCCTCCACCCCCATGGGCTGAGCAGCCTCTGCCAGGCTGAGCCACCTTCTCCAGGGTGAGGACCCCAGGGGCTGGGGGGACCCCAGGGCTTCCTTGATCTGCTGCTGGGAGAAGCTCTGGGGGTACCCAAGGGGATGCTCTGGGAGGACACAAGGGTCTGATTGATAACAGGGCTGGCATCCCTTGGACTTTTCTTAGCCTTGCATTCAAGACCTACCTCTTTTTGTTGTTTTTTTTTTTTTTAAGGCAAGTTTAGCAGCTGGTCCTTTGATTTGCAAAACGAGGTTTAGTTCTAAAGAATAGGCCAAGGCCGAAGGGATTCTGTAGGTTTAGGGACTGGAAGTTGCTTTTATCTCCCTCTTTTTGTGACTTTGTCCCTTTCTTTCAGGCCAGAAGTGGGGTTTTTTTGTGTGCTCTTCAAAAGCAGGGCTGCTGTTGTTACGGGGGCTCCACGGAGACACCAGGGCCTGAAATGAAATTGAAATTCAGAGCTTAAAAGGAGAAAAGTTTGGGGTTTGTTTTGAAACTTTCCTTCTTGGACTTCGAGGGAAACAGGGATGTGTTTTCTGGGGACCTTTGCTGAAGCCAAAGGAAATCAGAGCTGGTTTAAGGTGCTAAAAGTGGGAATACAGGCAAAATGTGAGCACGACAATAAAAAGCCTTTAATATTTTACTAGTTTTCTCCAAGTAAAAAAAACCCCAAACCTGGTTAATATTCTCCCATTTGGTTTCCATGATGGAGTGCAGTTTAATTAAATCAAATGAGCACAACTGCATTCTTAGATTTTATTCTTTCAGCATGATGGAAATGTCAGTTTAGCATACAGCTCCCAAAGGGTGCTCTGAGGAGCATTGAATTTGCAAACCATTGTAGCCTTGAAATAACTTAAAAGGCAACTAATATATTTAATCAAAGGAGGTAACTGGCAATAGAGAAATAAATCATTCATGCATATAAATGGCAGGGCTCCAGTGAGTGTGTCCAGCCAACAGGGGGAAATGTTTAGGACTAAGCAGTGTCCTCTGGCCACATCAGTGGAGCTCCAAGGCCTGCTGTGCTTTGGCCAGGGCCAGGGTTGGGCTGCACCCCCATGCAGAGGATCCAGATGGATTGTCTGGCTCTGTCCTTGTGCATCACCTGGGCTCTTATCCCCCCCCCACATCACCTCTGAAGTGTTCCCTGATCTGAGAAGTTCACTGCCTCTCTAAATGTCACCACTCAGGTTGCCTGAGCAGCTTTAATTTTACCCTTTCATCTTACTCACTGAACAAGAAATAATGGAGGGGGGGGAAAAAATCCCTCCAAGTTGTATGTGGCCGTGCAATTAAAATGTCTTTTTTTCAGGCTGAGGGGAAGAAGTTCTTTTAGTTCTGGTGTTTCTTGATTTATGAGGCTACACTTGGCTCTGTAAATAATCTGCTTTTAGCAGCTCCTTTTCTGGGTGATGATTATTTAAAGGGCTTGGAAAAGCTCTGGGTCCTGCTAGTTTCCAAACTGGAAGCATCTCAGCTGGGTTATGGCTGGAAAAATAAATAACCCTGGGCAGACACTGGCACAGGCTGCTCAGGGAGGGGGTTGAGTCCCCAGCCCTGGGGGTGTTTTAGGGTCATTTGGATGTGGTTTTGAGGGACATGGTTTAGGGGTGAACTGTGCAGAGTAGGGTGAAAGGTTGGACTTGATCCCAAGGGGCTTTTCCACCCTGAGTGACTCTCTCCTGAGGTTGGGAGCTTCCCAAGGCTCTGTGGCCACTTCTGGCTGAGGGGGCAACCAACCAGTTTCTTGGCCATAGGCTTCAAGGGGGTGACAGTCTCTGGGTGATTCCCCTGTTTGCTGTGACAACCAGTAGCTGTTGGTTTTTCCTCTTGGAGCTCGTGGCTGTGAACAACCTGTAGCAGCTGATCCTATCAAACAAGCCAGTGGGACAGTGCTCCCCATGGAAAGGAGCAGAGGTGAGGAAAATTCATCTGCCACAAGTGGTACCACTGCATCTACTGCATCTTTTTTTGCTGATTGGTTGAGCAGAGCCAGTCAACCCTGTCAGTTGTCTTAAAATCTGCCCCTTCTAGGTGATTTTCCATGGAGTTCTTTAGTTACTTCAGAGATTTTCCAAGTGATTTAATGAAAAATTAATTTCTG
>JAOEGS010022183.1:0-16863 GCA_025447755.1 Corythornis vintsioides | reverse complement strand
TTTCGTGGGTTTGTTGTATAGTTGTTTAAATGTAATAATAATGAAAGAAAGAAAAGGGGGGGGGGGGGGGGGGGGGGGGGGGGGGGGAAAAAAAAAAAAAAAAAAAGATGGCAGGTCATAAATATAAGATCCTTTCCATCTGTTTGTGGTGCATGACTCAGTGCTACACCTGGATGAAAGATGAATAACCTGAGGATTGTGCCAGAAGAGCTTTTTAGCTGCTTGGGATCAGGCAGGCAGGCCAAGGTCATTTGGGATTCCCAGAGAACAGCAGCTTATGAGAAGTGACATCTTAGCAGTAAAACCACATCCCTGGGAGTATCCCTGTGAAGGAGGAAGGCTGAGGAAAAAAACTCCAGTGGCCTCCACTATCTGCTCAGCAAATACCCTGGAAATGAAAGCTGCTGATGGCTCAAGGAAAGGGGATTCAAGGTGCCCCCCCCCCCCCACCATGCTGCAATCAGCATTTACCTGCTGGAAAAGGTACTTCCATCCCTCAGCCTATTTATTTTCTGCCCACTCATCAGTTTGGTTGCACAGAGGGATGTTGCTGAGGGTCAGGGTTCTGAGCATGGCTGTGTTGGGAGAATCCTGGGGTCCTCCAGATGCTCCAAGAGATGCTGATGTGCTGCAGAAAAGCAAAAGGCAGCAATTCCTGCTGGGAGCCAGCAAGCTGTAGTTCTGCCTTGCCCTTCTTCAGAAAGCAGGAAACAAATTAGTGCTGATGATGTGGGATAGAATTAAATTAGAGAAAGCCACTAAGATGTGACAGGGGGAAAGCAAAGAATCAAGTAACCCCCAGTGCAGAGCACAGCTCTGTTTTCTGGGACACCCAAGTAACACCCAGTCAGAGGATAAAACCCTTGCCTTGGGCCAAAAAGAGGTTTTTTTCAGTCAGATTTTGGCAAGGAGTTTGCCACCAATTTCAGAGGAGAAGAAGAAAAGTAAAAACAGCCATCACTTTGAAAATTCATCATTCCTAGATGTGAGATGCTCTGACAAGCAACTGTTGGGGTCTGTTGGAAGTCACCAGGAAAAAGTTCCACTGTGTGCATTTTCTGAGCTTGGAGTTCAGTTCATGGCTTTGCCACTTCCATTCCTCCCTGGAAAAGCCCCGTGGAGGGAGGTGCCCTTTCCAGAGGGGTGGAATTCCCCTGCAGGAGCTTTGCTCTTCATTGTCTAGGTGCCCTCATCTCACCTTGCTGATCAAAATCTTCTCTGTCACAGGGAGAATCAAAGCTGCCTTTCCACGGGGGATCCTCATTTCCAGGGCAAGTGGCAGTGCTTCATAAAAGCACAAACAGAGCCCATGCCTTTCCCAGGCTGTGTCCAGCCATTGGAGAGTGTTGGGAAGGAGGGAAAGAGGAGCAGGGTGGTTACTTTCCAGCTGCTGAAACCAAAACCAGTGGAGATAAGTTCCCAGAGCTGGGAATGTTTCACTCAGGGCACTGCAGAAGGGTTTTCAGGGCAGAATTTTCTGCAGCAGCTTTTTGTCTAATGCTGCTGCTGCTTCCTTTTTTATCTCTTGATATTGTTCTCAGCAAGATCAGACCAGGCAGGAGAGGTTTGTCTTGGAGCTGTTCTTCCAGCACATGCTCATATTCATCTGGGGAGCATTTGCAAATGATGGAATATTTTAATATTTTTCCTGCCTTTTCTCACAAGTATTCCAGGGATGTGCAAGTGGTGACAGCAAATGGACTATGACCCCAAAGGGATTTATGGCTGTGGGAACAGTGCACCCCTGCTGTCATTTTCTTCCTCTTCATCTTCTCCTGCTGGATCCTCAGCCAGCTGGGGGACTCTGGAGCATCATTTAGAGCAGCTCTGTTGCTGGAGGCTCCCTCCCCTGGCCCAAGCCCAGTGATGAGCTCCAGCAGGAGCTTCTCAGGAGGTGCTGCTGGTAACACAGATGTAAATCCTCCTCTGTGGGTAGCACAGGGAGCATGGAACAGCCAGCCCAACATTCCCTTCCTGGCCAGGCTGTAGATGGTGTGTGCCCATGGGGCAGCTGTGCACTACCTGGTGGTGCAGTTGTGGTGGAGAAATCTCCACCAGTCACAGGTGACTCCCTCTGGGAGGCTGGTTGGACACTGCAATTTGAGTTTCTCTTCCAGTGAAAGGCAACCAAGAAGGTGAAGGGTCTGGAGAAGATGCCTCAGGAGAGCTGAGAACCCTCTCCCCCTCTACAGCCACCTGAAGGGAGGTTGGAGTGAGGTGAGTGTTGCTCTCTCCTCCCAGGTATCCTTGTGGGAAGGATAGGCAGAAGCTTGCTTTAAATTCAAACCAGGGCTGTCTCTCCAGCCCAGCAAGTTGATTAACTATGTCTCTTGCATGGAATAATTGGGGGCTTCCCTTTATGCTCCCACCTCTGGGTTATTCTGCTGAATATCCCCTGGTAAGTCTTTGCCATCCTGCCACTTCTCCTTGATGCACAATTAGGGTTCTCACACGTTTGTTACCCTCTGACAAGCATTTAGTGTAACTCAAACAGCCAGGCTTGCCTGCAAATGGAGCTCTGGCTCTTCAGCAGGGCATGGAATACTCTAATAACAGAGTGAGCTGCTCTCCAGGCACGTTCTGCTGGCAGGTTGGGCAGGATCAGGCTCTGGAAGTGGGACACACTCCTTATTTGTTGTCAGTTTTCCTGCTTCATGCATTCATTCCATTCAATCTGGAGTTTCCAGAGCTGGAGAGGGAAACCTTGATTAAGGAAACTTGATTTCAACAGGAGGTGAACACTTAGTGATCTGGTGGCAATGCCCAGGGCAGGGTGGAGTCCCCTGATCCCTGGAGGGGTTTCCAAGCCCCCCATGGAGCTGTGGTGCCCTGGCAGTGCTGGGGGATGCTTGGACTCCATGAGCTCAAATGATTCCCAACTAAAACAGCTCTGTGATTCTCTGATCCAAGGCAGTGTTTATCAGGTGGCTTTGTAGCAATTGTGATTTTCCTATTTCTACCCAATTTTTCAGTCCTTAAACTAGTTCTCTAGTCTTAACACTGGGCCATTAAAGCACCAGTGGGAGCAGGGGGTGCTTCTCCTGGTGACCTGGACAGCATTTCTTCCAGGCTCAGAATCCATTGCAGTGTCAGCAGAACAAACATGCTGGATGGTTTTATTTTTCCTTTTCACCCAGGGAAGCAAATGCTGTGTTGCTGCTCTGGCATAATGATCTAAATACATTGCTGGGTGTTTGTGCTCAGGAGCCTGGCCTGATATCTTTTGTCTGATACAGATACTTCCATTTTCTCTCTCTTTTCAATTAAGTGATAAAGGAGAGGCTGACCTTCCTGTCTGCCTTCCAGCAGCCTTTCCATTCATGCTATGCTTAGAGCTGCAAGGGGGAAAGTTTTGGGGTGTAGCTGATGACATATTTCACTGCAGTATTAGCTGGCTGATAATTTACCTTTTCTTACCACATTATGCTGCTAAGCAACATTTGAATGGATGGAGAGTTTCCTTTTCTTGTATGGGTGCCTGGAGAGCATGTACAGTCCTTATAATATGCTTTAAATCTAAATAAAAAGTTAAGTATATGGCACTCTTAAGCTTTCAGAGCACTTTAATAGATTTATTTAATCAGCCTTTACGAGCTGGGAGAGCAGCTACTGCCTCCCTCTTCCTGAACTGTCAGGGTGCTGAGTGACTTGCTTGGCTTAGGACTGTCACTGGGGCAGGATTGTTCCCACTCAGGCTGCTGAATCCCTCCAGTTGTGCACTGGTCCTCACTGGTGCAAGGCTGAGGCTAGTGGAGCATCCCAGGGGCTGGGTCTGCAGCAGTTTCTTGGGCTCAGGGGCTCCCTTGTGCTTTGTAAACTCAGAATAAATTAGCTGGCCATTTATCCAGCTTGGATCACACTGCTTTCCTCCCAGATCCACCCAAAATACAGGGCTGCCCTGCCCACCACCAACTGCTGTTACCTGGGCAGGGTGGTTTAATAGCCTCATAAAAAAAAAAATGAACACAGATACTTAATGAATCAAAGTGTGCTCAGATTAAACGATTGGAAATTCCTAGTTAATCACCAGAAAGGAAACTAATTAAATTACCATTTGCCTCTGATGGGGGCCTTGGGACAGTAAGTTAAAATAAGTCTCTTCAATCACTTTTTTTTTGCCATGAGCTGGGACAGTCATATTCAAGGCTAGTGAAGATAAATGCAACATTCTTTGCTTGCTGTTGAAATTGGAGCATTGAAATTGCATTTGATGCTCCATCACCTGCCACCAGACCCGAGGTGTGCTGCTGGGAAAAGCCATGGCATGGCAAGAAGAAAGGGGAAACCATGAATCCAGCTCTGCAACACTTTCATCTAATCATCATTTAATTTTCTAATTGGATTGTGCCTTCAGGAACGAGGTGGATAAGCAGGGCTGGCAACTGAGATTCTTCATGCCCAGGCTGCCTGGGGTCCTCAGGGAGCTCAGCCAACAGCTCCAGCATCTTTTGTTGGCAGCACAGGGTGTAAGTAGCAAAAGAGCAGCTTCTTTTGTGGGCAGCTTGGTGATGCCAGTGTGGTGACAGAGCTTGGGCAGGTGGGGCAGCTCCTGGTGCCCTCCTGCTGCTGCTTCTCAGAAGCAAGTGAAATCCACACCCAAGGTTCCTGCCACTCAGAACTTGCTTGAAAAGCACAGACACAGCTGCAGGATTTCCAAGCAGGTCACAATCAAGTTGAAATCATCTCACTTAGAAATTCTGGGGTCTTTTCATCACTCCCAGGTTTCCCCACGTGTAGCTGCTGCAGATGCTGGAGAGACACAGAGATCATTTGGATGGATTTGTTGAATTGCTGCTGCTTCCCTTGGAGGAATAACAAGCAGCCTTTTTTTGCAAGGCATGATCAGCTGTAAAAAATGTGCTAACTGAAGCCCACAGAGCCTTGAAGTGGTGCTGATTTTGTTGTCTAGTAATAGTGGTAATTCCCTTCCCTTTGCCACTTGGGATCCTATCATCATGTGAAAATCTTCCCTTCCATTGAAATAATTAGGACATTTCCAGATACTTTGATACAGCTCAGTTTTTTTTCCACTCTAAAAGCCTGAGAATACAAACACAGAAGACAGAAAGCAGCATAATTATATTGTTTTTCAATGTAAATATTTTTAGATCAGTAGCAACATTGAAGTGGAGCAGCATGTGCCTCGCTGAGTTACAGAGGAAAATATTGTCTCCTTTTGTTTTGGAGTAGTGGGCAAAGACCCAGAGGGAAACTCTGGAGCCAGCTAGAGCCTTCCTCACCTCCAGCACACCCCTTCCAGCTCGTGCCCTCTCAGAAGTGACATGGAATAGCCCCAGATGTTCAGCCAGGTGCTGCTGCTGCTGCCTTGCACACCCACTGTTCCTCAGGAGGTTTGTGTCAGGTAGGGAGAGAGAGGGTTCCCAGGAGCTCCATCCTGAGCTCACTGTTTCCAGCTTTATTTTGGCTGCCTGGGAGAGATTGTAAAAGTTTCTTTTCATAGATTTCTTTGCTTTTCCACCAACTTCCAAGCTGCTGTGGAGTTGGTGAGCCCATTGTTTTGGTGACCAAGAACTGATGATTGTTTTGGTGGCTTTTTCATGATAACCCACGAAGCAAACTTCACATCTTGCAGTGGGGGAAACTTTCTTTGGACACCCTTTCAAACACCTAATTTGTGCAGCCCAACTCCCACAATCCTTTTGATTGATGCAATGATGCAATCCCATTGTTTTCAGCCATCTTTATCAGGGAGCAGTTAGCAGCTTCTGGAAGAAGGACCTTCTGCCACCCTGGGGAGATGCTGTCCTTTTCTTCACAGAAACAAGCAAATCCTGCTTTAAAATTCCAGGGAGGACCCCATCCTGGCAGCTGCCTTCCCTCTCTCTTTCCTCCTGCTCAGCAAGTGAACTTGGAATGGCAGCAAACAGGTGAAATTTGGGTGGCAGCAAAGCAAGAGGAGAAGTTTAGGTGGCAGCAGCAGCAGAGGGGCAAGGCTGGGAGATGTTGTGTGTGTCATTTCCTTGCTCAGCACCTCTTTTCAGTGCTGAGGAGAAGCAGGCTTGAAGTATCAGGAGTCATTACATTAATTAGCTAATGTCTCAGAAGTGCTTTGAAGAGGAAAAGCACTAAATAACTAGGAAGTGGTGTGAATATTACCTTTAATCACTAGAAGAGCACATGAAGCTGGTGTGGTGAAGCATGGATTCACACAAGGGCTGAGGCTGGATGGACTTGGAGATCATCTAATCCAACCTCCTCCTGCTGAAGAACTCTTCCATAAGATCCAATCTAAACTTGTTTTTCCTCAGTTTAAAACCATTTTCCCTCATCCTGTTGCTGGACACTCTTGTGCAGAGTTCTCCAGCCTTCTGTAGGGTCTCTTCAGAATTGGAAGGTCCTTCTGGAGCCTCCTCTTCTCCAGGCTGAGCAATCCCATCCTATCCTCACAGCAGAGATGCTCCACCCAAAAAAAGAATTTCTAATATAATTCCCATGATTTCAGGATTTCCCTTCAGACACTGTAGAGAGCTCAGACCCATTGCCCTCAAACTCAGGTTCAAACTTGTCTTGAAGCTTCAGGAAGAAGAAGGAGGGCAACATGACAACACTCCCCACCACACACCCTCCCCTGGGGCTGGAGAAGCTCTTCTAAGGAATTTCTCCAGCTCTGGATGGAAGTTCTCCAGAATTTTATCTTTCAGGAGGAACATGTTGATATCTCTGTGGGAGAATGAGGAGGACAGGGAAGTTCTGGCACCCTCTGTGGTGCACACCATGGGTTTCACCATGATTTTCACCATGCTGACCATTCTTGTAGCCACCTCTGGTCCCTCAGAGCTTCTTGTGAGGCTGACCAGTCCCACCAGCACAGAACAATGGAACTGGTGTGCCCAGATCACTCCTGTTAAGCATCTTTTGGGTGTAATATGTTGTTCTTGATATATTCCCTACCCATAATGTGCTGAACTGCTATTGACCTACAGGTATTTATTTTATATATATATATATATAGATAGATATAGATATATATAGATATATATCTAGATAAAGAGAATGGGGAGGAAGGGCAGGTCCAGAGAACCCAGCAAAGGCCCTTTTTTTGGTGTGTTTTTTCTCAAAAAGGGCTAATTGTGTCCCACAGAGGTTTTAATTAATTGTGATAACTGGAAAGATAACAGAAAGCAAATGAGGGTGATTTTTCAGGGCTCATAGCAAGGAGGAGAGGATATTTCCCTGCAGGTTGAATCCATTTCACCTGCAACCTCCTTGGACAACACCAAGGTGCCCAAACAAAAGGCATAATTGCACAATCTGTGTTTCATGAAGAAAATAATTTGGTTTTGTGTAGTTTTCCCCCTGCTTTCCTCTCAAGGTTTGTGTTTTTTTTTTTCAGGTCAGACTCTCAGTTTGATCCTGTCCACATCCCAACCTGGTTTATTGTTGCTGCAACAGATAAATTTTGGCTACTGCCCACATAAAATCTCTGGCAGTATTTTTTTGGTTCCTTGGACACAGCACAGTGATTCTAGGTCCTCTCTGGGACTTTTAAGATCAGTAACTCAATGTATCTTTCAGGGCACAGCTATTTAGTGAGATGAATTAACTCCCAAACATTACCCAGAGCTGATTTTTTCCTCTGTCTCATCCAACAGAAAGTAATAAAATGTGGAGATTGTAATAAATACAATGCAAATAAAAACCTAGGTAAGATGTAAAAGTAAATTATATATATGCTCTGTTCAGCAGGGCTTGGTCCTTTGCTCATAAAAGAGTCTAAAAAATCAGATTTTTTTTGTCACCTCTTTGGATAATCAGAGAAAAGAAAAAGACTCTGTGAATTTTGTAAATTTTCACATGCAGTTTTACACCTCAGTGAGAAGCAGCCTGTGGATTCCAAATCAAAACAAAAGGAATAATTATTATTATTTATTTTTTTTTAACCTTGACACTTCTCCCAATCCCTGGGATTCTCCAGAACTTGACCATTTTACTCTCTTTACTCTGTGATTTTGCCATTTAAATTGATGTTGTTGCCTTGACAATTTCTTATTTCTTTTGGTAACCCTTGGTTTGTTTGTTTTTTTTTTTCAGGAGGAATGGTGTTGTAAAAAGGCATTTACACCTTATCCAAGCCCTTCCTGGTGGGATTCCTGATGGGAAAAATTGGGGAGAACCCCTCAGTGCTGACCTGGCCTCTCTCATCACTCAGTGGCAGCATCTCTGTGCTCACCACAGCTGAGTGAGCTTGGAAGTTTGCATCTGATTTATGCAAAACCCAGCAAAACAGAATTAACAGAATGTGCTGGTGATTAAAGAAAGCAATCAAAGTGGAAAGAAAAAGAGAAAATACATGGAAATACTTTAATTGACTTGCCAGTTACGTTGGTGTTAGGAGCAGTCACACGAGGTACAGAATTAACTTGCAAATGTCTCTTTGTCCTGACAAGAATGCCCTGGAAATGAAATGTTTCCTGCCGAGAAAATGTTCACTATTGAAGTTTTTTTAGGGGGAAAATTCACTAAATACTCCTTAAAATGCCCCAAAACTCCCACCTTTGAAAAAGTCAAGATGGAATTTCTGTGTCTCCTGGAATGAATTGCAAGCAAATGATGATTTTGCTTTTCTTAATCCCTGCAAATAATTCCAGTTAATTCAGCTGCTGCTAACTCACCCAGCTGCATGCAGGAGCCCTGCAGGATGCATTACACACCAGAGCTTTCAGCCTGCTATTGATTGATTCTTTGCAGTGGACCTTAAAAATCCATTAAGGAAGAAGTTAGAAGATGTGAATTAATTCCAAATCCTTTGTTGGTATGTGCAGCTGAAGAGAAAACCTTTTCAGAGCCATTAATCAGAACTCAAAATAGACTGCTAACTTTCAAATAAAGTTTCCAGTAAATTGGAGGACAAATGCAAGGCAGGTATTTATTCCTTGTCCCCATGTGCATGGAGAGTTTGCTCCTGTGTTTTCCTGAGCACGTTCCCATTATTTTCCAGTGTACACTGTTGTGATAAGAAGATGTTGACATGCAGCCATCTGTGCCAAAGATGAGGATTGCTGTTTGAGAGATAAGACCTGTCCCCAGTTTGGAGGCAGCTGAAAAGCAAAAGCCAGCAAGCTCCCTGTCTGCTCCCAGGTAACACCATTCATCAGGCAAAGCAGAACAGAAAAAGCCCTCCTAAAATCCTCACTTACTTATTATTTAGGGAATATTTTCCCTAAAACTGTCCATTCTTTCCCAGTGAGGAAAATCAGGCATTGCATTTTCTTAAGCTTGAAGGTGAACTTGAAAAAAAAAAACCCCAGAAATTCTTTTCCCGTTCCCCATATCTATCTATGGATAGATAGGTGAGTGTAGTAGGTTTGGAGAACATGTTAATGCTTTTTTTGGAAGCAGTTACTATGCTGTGCAACTTGGGAGAGAAGTCCAGTCAGTTGGAAGAACCTAACAGATGTGGTTGGGAGGAGGAGAATCCATTCCCTGGCTCCTGACACTGGTGCTCATTCCCAGCTCCTTATCCTGCTGCAGCCCCAGCCTCTGCTGGATCAGGATGGGACCAAACCTGCAGCTCAGAAATGCCAGGGGCAGCAGTTCCTGGAGCACTGGGGCACCCCAGGAGCTTCTCAGAGCCTGGCACAGGCTGCCCAGGGAGGGGGTTGAGTCCTCACCCCTGGGGTTGTTTGGATGTGGGTTTGAGGGACTTAGAATTATTGATATAAATAGATGTTTTATATGTATATTGAAAGAGCATCATGTAAAATATCTCAAAAAAGAAGTTTTTCTTTTGGTTGGTTGGTGGTTTTATTTGGTTTGGTTTGGGCTTTGGTTTTTTTTTTTTTAATTGGTTCATTTTAGTGGTTGTTTTGTTAGTTTAGTTTTGTGTGTGTGGTGTTTTGATTGTGTCTTTAGAGTCTTTGCTTTGGAAACCATCTGCAACAAGATGTAGCATCATCCCCAGGACCTATATATTAAAACACCAGGCCCATTAAGCCAGCCTTTATTAATTCCTCAGGGATTTGCTCTCCTTAATTTGCACAGAACTGTCTGGAGTTTACAAATTGCCAGTCACAGAAGCACCTCAATGGGTTTTTTTTTGGTGCTGTAGCAGCCATCATTTCTTCTAATGAGAATCTATTTTATGCAGAGGTGTCTCTTTGTATTTCTTCTGAGGGCACTCTCTGTTTTATTGAGTGCTTGTCTCTCAGTTAGCAAAGGGTGTCTCTCCTGTTGGTCATTTAGCTGCTCTGCTTCTCTCTGGAGAGGGGGATGAGCAGATTCTTCTGCCTGGAAGAATTTTGGGCAGCTGGAGTAAGTTCTGCTCTTGAGAAGCTTCAGTTGCAGTGAGTGGAGGTGTCCCAAAGGAGAACATTGCTGTGCACAGGTGTTTGCTGCAGGTTTTGGGTGTGCTCTAACCCCTACAAGCTGTTGTCAACAGTTAAATCCAAAAGAATCAATGCAAAGGGTGTTCTGGGAGGGAACACCTTGAAATCCAGGAGGCTTTGCCCTTCTCAGTGCACAGACTTCTCTAACATCCCTAGGAAACAGTTGAGGAATTCAATAGTGATAGCAAAAATCACCTTTTATTCCCAGTTATCTTGTAGCCTCCAAATCACTGCCTCATTTCAAAACTCTCTTGCACTTTTTTGTCTTCAGGCAGGGCAGGATGCACCTCAAAGTGGCAGAAATCACCCCAGCTTTGTGAGCTGCAGCAGGAAAAACCAACCCTAAATCTTCAGCACGTGCCACGTGATGGATGTTGCCTCACTCCTGCCTGTGCCAAGGTGAGCTCCAAATATATTGCTGGGTGGCAGGAACAGCCCCAAACCCCATTTCCATCTGTCCTTCCCAGGGCTCTGGGGAGGGTGGCAGAAGCTTTCTGGGCAGGGCAGGAAGCAATGGCTGCAATGGCATTGAGATGCTCAAGGAAAGAGACAGAGGAGCTGATTTGTGGAGCATAATTAATTTGACAAATGCCACCTTTCCTTTTTTGTAGCTTGTGTTTGAGTGAATGGGCAGCTTCTCCTGAGTGCTTTGACATTTGCAAGGGTTGCTTCCCAGAAGGTTCTCTGAGAGGGAGAGATGTTGATCAGAGACAATTATTTTGGTTGGAAAATAACTTGAAGAGCATGAGATCCAACCATTAACCCGATGGTGCCAGGGCACCACTGCCCCATTCCCTCAGCACCACAGCTCCAGGGCTTGGAAACCCCTCCAGGGGTCACAGGGACTCCACCCCTGCCCTGGACAACCCTGCAGGGAATGAAATTGTTCCTCAGCTCCAAGCTCAACCTCCCCTGGGGCAGCTTGAGGTGGGTTCCTCCTGTCCTGTTGTTCATTCCTTGGGAGAAGAGCCCAACCCTCCTGGCTCCAGCCTCTTGTCAGAGCCAGAAGGTCTCCCCTGAGCCTCCTTCTCTCCAGGCTCAACCAGCCCAGGTCCCTCAGCTGCTCTTCCCCACACTGCTGCTCCAGCCCCACTGAACCTTCACTTGGCTGGCAGTAGCAGAAGCTTTTGTTCAGTGTTTGAGCAGCCAGAGGCCACCCAGCCAGAGTTGTTGGAGCTGGGTCAGGCCACCAGCTTCCCTGCACCTTCCCCTCCTGGAAGGCTGGGATCTCCCAGTGGAACTGGATCACTCAGAGGCAGGGGAAGATGCTCTGTGGCCATTCCCTCCCCACCCCTGGCTCTGCCAGCCCCTGCAGCAGCTCGTGGCATGGCATGGCATGTCGTGGCATGCCCTGGTGTGCAGGAGAGCTGGCAGCACCCAGCTCTGGCAGGGAGGGAGGGTGGTTACACAAGAGCTGCATTGCAGCACACTGCACCAGCAGCTGCCAGCAGCACCTCCTGCCAGCACCACTCCAGCCCCTGCAGCAGGGGTGCTGAGGAAAGGTGGCACCCTCTGGTAACAGGTTGTTAGTACCCTTGGTGGTTGAGTGTTTTTCTGGTGGGTGTTTTGGATTCTTCACCTGGGCTATAAATACTCTGATGAATTTTTAATGCAAAGGCAGGTTTCTGATTTAAAGCAGCAGCACCTGGATTTGCCCACAAAGTTCTGGGGATGCTCCTGGTGGGTTTCTTAGCTCAGCCCCCACTAGCAACTCTTTACAGTCTTTTTATAACACACATGGTCTGGCTTTTTTTCTCTCTGGCAATGGCTTTTGGCAGCTTCATTCCTTCCCTTTTTGTTTCTTAAGCTTCCAGTCATAAACTCTGCACAGCCAGTCAGTGGCTCAACCTTTCCAAGTGCATCCCAGTTGTCCTGGAGAACTGTCTCCTGTGAAGCCCTGGAGTTGTTCTTTAAACTGAGCTTTTTATAGGCTTGCAATGTAATCTGCATTGCCCTGAGTGTGTTCAGGAAATGTTCTGTGCTGACAGCAAATTGCCTTTGCTTTGGAAGCTCAGGGACCTGCTTTTCTCAGGCCTTGCAGCTCCCTGGCTCTGCTGAGGATCCAGAGCTGGACCCAGCCCTGCAGGGGGTTCTCCCCAGAGCAGAGGGGCAGGATCCCTGAAGGAACAGGGAAATGGCAGGAGCAGCATCTGCCCTGGCACTGGGGTGCTCCAGCACCCAGGTGAGCACCCAGCTGGGGCATCTGCAGCTGGCCAGATGTTCACAGAGGGAGGAATGGTGGCAGCAGCTGGTGTTGAGCACACAGACAGGGTGAGATTTGCCAAGAAGCTGAGTGCCAGAAACAGCCTTTGCAGGAGCTGCCTCATGAGCTTCCCTCCTGACTCAGGAAAGCTGAGAGCACCTTGTTCAGGGAACCCAGGGCTCTGCCACTTCAGATTTTAGCCTTTAAAAGGACTTGGAAAAAAAAAAAAAGCCTAAACTTGAAATGTATGGGTTTGTCATGCTTGATGGTTCCAAAAATGCTTGTGGGTTGGGGCTTGGTGTTTTCTGTGGGGTGTGCACAGCTCTGCAGCAGCTCTGCTTAGGGCAGGGTGAGCTGGAGGTGGAGTGGAGGACATCCCATCCCTCCTCTCTCTGGCTTCTCTGAGGCTGAATTTCAGCTCTTCCTTGAATGCAGCACGTCCATGGCCACGGGCTGTGGCTCACAGCCCTGGGATGTTTGGAAAAATGCAAGTGGTTCTTTCTTTGCTTTTAATAAAAAGTCTGCAGAGCTGCTTGGGAAGGTCAGGTCTGTTTGACACTGCCAGGATGCTGGTATTCTTGGAACAACCATCTGTTCAGAGCACACTGAGAAATGGGGTTGTGGCTGCCCAAAGTCACTTTAGCTCATGAAGAAAATGAGAAATAAATTAAAAAAATATATAGTACACCAGTGTTTTGCCACTTAAAATAAAGAAATTGGCATGTGGGGGGAAAAAAAAAGAGTGGTTATATCCATGACTTGATGAGTGGTGGTTTGTCAGCAGCCTGATGTAGATATTATTTGCCAAAAGGAGGACATGGAAATTGAGCCCCTGGGACCATCACTGGGAGGCCAAAAAGATCTTGGGCAACAGACCAGCTGTAATGAGTTGCCCAAGGGCACAGGGGAGGGAGGTCAGGGACTTGCCTGGGGACCACAGAGCCTGCCAGAGCTCAAAATAAGAAAATAAAGAACTTAAACTCCACTCTGATCCCAGGCAAAACCAGTAGATTATTTTCCCTCTCTGCTACATCAATAGATTTAATCAAACTGGGAAAACTCTGCCAGACTGGGAGGGTTTTGTTGTTTTTTTTTTTTCCATTATCTTTGTTCCTTTCCTTTTTTTTTCCTGCCAACTTGGGTATTTCCTCTCCTGCTGACAATGTCTCCAGCCTCTTAAAATTTAATTTGATAGTTTATGAAGGAAATAATTAAAACTTATTGTGGCATCAGTCACTTTTTATTTCAGAGAAAGTCTGCCTCAAAAAAAAAACCAACCCAACCCCAAACAATTGACACTCAGCAAGAGTTTATATTGGCCTGGAAATCCCATTTCTCCTTATTGACACAACATCCACTCAGCCAAAGGAAATGGGCATTAAATTATTTCATTTTATTAATTTTTTTTTCTTAATAAAGGGTGGTGTTGACCCCAAGGCTTGGAAGTTGGTGGCAAGTTTGGAGCTTTGTGGGGAAAAGGGATTTTCTTAGTGCTTGATGGTGCTACCTGTCTCTGAGATAAAGGATGAACCAAGGGTTGCTGGCTGGCAGACTTTGGGAGGTGGAGAATAATTCCAAATTATTTGGGGGATAATTCCAAATTATTTGGGGGATAATTCCAAATTATTTGGGGGATAATTCCAAATTATTTGGGGGATAATAATTAATTCCAAATTATTTTCTGGCCAGGGTTGCTAATTAAAGTCTTCTCTTGCTCACTGCTCACTTGAAGGCAGGTGAGCAAAATAGAACCCAGTGTCTGATCTTCAGTCATGAATCCTGGCTGATGAGAATCTTAACAGCAGGGACTTCATCCCCTCCTCATTCCCTCTTCCTCACTGCCTCTCCAGCCACACTTTTGCTCTGGGGGGAAGCAGGAGAGCAAACTCCTCCTCACTTCCCAGAGAATCCAAAGTTGGAGCATCTTTTCTTGGATGGAAAACTCATCATGGCTCCTCCTGCATCTCTCTCTCCTGTTGTGACCAGAAAACAAAAACCAGAAAAAAAAAAAATCTGCAGGTCATAACAATGGGTTTCAGAGAGTGTTTTGAAGATTGGATTTGCCTCTGGAATGGTTTTAATCAAAGTATTCTATTTTTTTTTTAATTTTTTTTTTTTGGACACTTTACAGTTTTCAGGGACTGCCTTGAACCAAGTCCATAAGTATTTCCAAGGTGCCAAAAATAGATGAATCTCAAGCCTCTCCTCCAATTACCACTTCAGATTGCTGTATCACTTGTGACTTAAGTGGTTTACAAGCAATTACAGACTAAGCCTTGCAGAGCTGTTCTAACCCTGCTTTACAGAGAGGAACAGAGCATTGGAGAGGGTCAGATTTGAAGTGAATTTGAACTTGCCTCACCAGGAGGGATGTTCAGGATGCCACCTTCCACATCTCTGCAGGGGGCAAGCATTATCCTGCCTTTTCTCCTCAGAAAATCACTTTATGCAGCAATATCTGACTGAATAATCCTGGTCCTGTTGCAGAGACATCTTATTTTTTTTCCTCCTAGGTTGCTTAATCAATTTCTTTCAACTTCTGTATACTGTTTGATGAATGTTATTTCAAACTACTGTCAAAGGAGGGAAAAATGAGCCACCCACACCCTGCTTCTAATACAATTGTATTTTCCTGGAGAAGCAGAGGATGAATAAAAATAGGTGTTAACCCATCTGCTTGACACAGAGCATTGAGCATCATCAGGCATGTTTCCAGCCTAATTATAATTGTCAGGCCATTTTGTAAACCCCAAAAAAAAAAAAAAATCCTCTGAAATTAAATAAAATTCCAAAGGCAGGGAAGGATTTTTGAAGCTCCAAACGAGCCCAGCAATATTTCTTCTTGTTTCTGTTGTTCCCTCCCTAGCCATTGACCTTTTGTGCTGTATTCACAGGGAAAGAAAAATGAACCCATCTGGTAAGGTTACAAATTTGGGTTGTTTGAAGGTTGTTAGACAGCTAGGTGAGGAAATCAAACACGACTGGGGGAGTGTGGAAGAAAAAAACCCTCCAGGTGCCAATACACAGGCAAGTTTCACACCCCTTTCTCATCATGATTTAACCAAAAGGCTAAATATTTGTTGCTGCTAATGCTTTGAGGGTCTAGTGGTGTTGGGAGGCACTAGATTGATGTAAAAAAAATAAGATTTTATTAAATGATGCCAATTACCAAAGGAAAAGAGGTGGTGCTGTGTGTTTAGAGGTGAAAAACCCAGTGAGCTGAGCTGAGGCAGCTGTGTGCACAGAACCCCACCACCTGCATTGAGATGCTCCAGGAGGCAATTAGAAATTACCCTAATTAGGAAGATTCTCAGGGTGGAGGCCCCACTTTGGAGCTTCCAAAAAACCAGTGTGCACTGGCTGTCCAGCTGCTGCTTGCACCCACATTCTTCTGGCTTCAGTTGGCCTGCTCTGGCTTTTTCTCCCCTCTCCAGACACTGAATAATTGATGGGGGAGTTTTGTCTCTTTTGCACATTTTCCTTTCCCCATTTCAAACATCTTTGCTGCAAAATTGATCAGAATAAACCTTTTTCTGCTTTTTTTTTTTTTTTTTTTTTTTCTCTGCTGCCTAATTGGAGGTTCCCAGAATCAACTTTCTCTTGTGAATACCCATCAGAAAGTGTCTGCTTTGGGAATATTTGCAGTGACCTGAGTGGGTTCCTTCTGAGGGATGCTCTGTGCTGATGAACATTTCTCTGGGGGAAAATTCCCTTCTCAATATTTGGGGAGAAATCACAAAGGCCACAGCTGAAGCCTCTTCATTTGCAAGTGGAGTTTAATATTCATGATGTCTATTTTCATATTCACCCCTGTTCTACTCGTGTGAAGGCAGTTTGTCTCTTTTAAGGTTGAATACACCTGTGGCAGCTTCTTTTGGTGTTATCAGGAAATTTTAATGTTGGGGAAAAGCTAGTGCAAGATGTGGGGAGAAAAAAAATCCTCCTGGCTGGCTGAGGCTGTAAGGAAAATCTTAACTGAGGGAGGCTGGTGTCCTGCTCCAGATCAGGGCACAAACCATGGTTGTTATGGCCCAGTATAGACTGTGTGTGCATCATAGAATGAGAATCATCAGGGTGGGAAGGGACCTTGAAGCTGCTCCAGCTCCAACCCCCTGCCATGGCAGGGACCCCTCCCCCCAGAGCAGGGTGCTCAGAGCCCCATCCAGCCTGGCCTGAGAAACTGCCAAGGACGGGGCTGCCCCCACCTCTCTGGGCACCCTGGGCCAGGGTCTCCCCACCCTCCTGGGCAAGAAATTCTTCCTCCTGGCTGAGCTGAATCCACCCAGCTCTAGTTTGGATCCATCCCCTCCAGTC
>JAOEGS010022182.1:11667-41453 GCA_025447755.1 Corythornis vintsioides | reverse complement strand
TTTATTTTTAAATTTTATACTATTTGTTCTATCTAATGTTCCCTGTGCTCAAGTGGGCTGATGTACTCAATACTTTAGAAATCAATATCTAATGGTAATTTCAGAAACTGAGTTGTTTGTGAAACACCATTTGGAACCAGGCTTGGAAAGATGGGGCTTTTGTCAACCATAATCTCTTACTATTGATTGTCCTGAGATCAAAGTAACTGTGCTGTAAAATGTACTGTTACAACATAGCTTCCACGTACTGGGAGAGCGAAAATCCCTGAACGTCTCCCATGGGCATGCTGGCCAGGAGTTGAGGATTGAGTTGGTGGGTGGCATACAGACATGTAGAAGCCAGTCCTAAAACAATTTCCAACACTGCTAATGAATGCATCATTTCACTAGTTCTAAAACTGGCCTGATGTATTAAGAAATACTTGCTTGCTTGGAGTGCGTACCTTTCATTCTTGAAGGCACTAATGATTTTAGTTCATTCCCTCCTTTGCCCTTTTCTTCCCCTCTTTTGAATAGACCTGAGAGGAGTCACTGCATATTATTAAGTGTGGTGGAGCTGATGGTCTAAAATCTAAATGGCTTGAATTAGCTGCCAGAAGTAAACTTCCTCTTTATTTAACCTCTCTCAGGAGATGAATGAACTGGTCTGAAAACACATCATACCTCTGTGTAACAGTGAAAGTATATGAAATATGACATTTTACAGATCTAGTTCATTACTTATTGTAATTCTTAAATCCCAGGGAAAAAAAACCAAACAAACCAAATGCCAGATTATTTGTGTTGTATTTTTTAATTTATTTTTACTCAATGAGTTGTTATTATTACTAAAGAAATTCAATCCCCCCCCAAAAGGGGGCAAATTTATAAAAAGCTAAAAAAAAACCCTACTTAATTTACTTTGTGCATGACCACTTTCTATTTTCACTTAGTTTTATTGTCTTTGTCATATAACCATATTGAAACACCTCTTTCTTTGGTTGTAGCAGCAAAGGACATAATTACCTCTTGACTGGTGCCAACCCTGAGGTAGTGGTGGAGCTGGCACAACACCCCCACAACTGTCTCTAGTGTGTTTCTTGTGAGCCAGGTTTTTCCCCTTTCCCCCTTCTCTGCTAAAGTACAGGTGAAAGAGATATGATGCAATGATACATACAGACTGAGCAGAGCCATAACTGTTGTCTGCACAAGGCATTTAGAAGGGAATGCAAAAGGGAGGATATTGTGACTTATTAACGCAACTGTATTTACAACATCAAGAGCACTAGTATATGAAGAATTGCCATCATTACCTAGGAACCTAATGGCCCATGAAACCAAGTGGCAAGGTTAAATAGGCTGTCTAAACAACAGTGGTTTATTATCTATTACAACAGATTTTCTCAAAGAATAGCAATATAGTTAATGTGAATTATGTGTTCATCAATAGGCAGTTGCTAATAAAGCATAGGATGCATAGTTCCCAGTGCAACCTATACAGGTAAACTTCTAGATTGCGTTGTGGGGACAATTTAAATGTCTACTGAAACATACACACATGCACCAGGAAGACTAAATTATTCCAGTTCATTTAACATGTTCCACCAAAAATAATTTTATTTCATTAAGAGTGTGGACAAGCCCTGGAGATCTGGAATGAGCTTCAGGTACAGATCAAGGTGTTCTTCAATACTTGCACATAAAAAGGAATGAAAAAAAAAAAAAAAAAGGAACACACACACACACAAACAAAAAAGAAATTAAGTAAAAGGAAGTCTTAATGTTAAAGAAAGCAACATACCATCAACAGCTATGCCCACATATGATGGAATTCATGCAGAAAGTTAGAAACTTGTCACATGCCTATAATAAAAAAAAAGATCAAGAGCCCATTGTGCAAGATACCACAAAGACATTTAATAGCCAGCTCCAGAATCCCACTTTCTTTGATTTCCTTAATAGTTCATTGAGAAATTTTCACACATTTTTTTGTCTTTTCCATAGTAAAAAAAAAAGCACACACTTTGATTCTCTTTTTTAGGAATTTTCCATAGCCCAGATATTTTCCTCATCTGTCTTTGAATTTGTGTTACTCTGAATCCAGGGTAAGAAGCATTGTTCACATCTATAAGGGCATTGTTATATTCCCATAATATGCTTCATTACTCATGTATCTTACAATTCTGAAGAATCTTAACTACCATTATGTGACGCATGAGTGTCTTTAGTGAGATTCAATAGAATTTACTTTCTTATATTAACTATATTAATTATAATTTTACTCAGCTACATAATACCCTGTGTTTATAAATTGTAAGTTTCACCCACTGAATGCTGAAATTTCTCTTGTGCCCTCAGAGACTGGAAGGCATAGGAAGGTATTTGTCCCATCTGCTTAAGGCTAATTCAGATGCATAAAGGACAATTCAGAAGGTCAGAATTTAATATTCATGTGCCTTCCACACAGGTAAGAAAGAAAAATAAATGCCCAACTAGTGGTTATTAAGGGCAGACCAATAAAATGTCTTAAACATATTTCCCATCTTAAATACCTTTATCAGATGCATACTGTGCTACGTGATTCACTTCTTCCAGATTAACATATGCTTTAAATATAGAAATGAATATATAATTATTTCTATCTCTCAGGGTTTTTTTAACTAAATTTTATTTTTCTGTTGCTAGTAGTTGATTTCCCGTTGTAACTTCATTTCAAAGAATTGAGTGATGGATGCCATAGATAAAGTATCATGTTAATTTCCCTTCTTTTAAAGGGATGATGGATACATCCAAACACTGCAAAAAAAAAAAAAAAGCACGGGAATACTAGCAATTTAGTAGAAGCACTGAAGATAGAAGACTAACCACATCAGATCCTCCAACCACAGGGGAGAATCATGCTTATCTATTTGCCCTCTTAACTGTCCATTGAATATTTAGGATGTCTACAATGATTTCACTTCATTATTGACTTCAGTTAATTATAAATTGTAGTTAATTATAAATCTCTAGCCATCAAAACTTACTATGCCAAAGACAAAATTAAATTGTGGATGACGTCACCACAGAATGCTGTTTCTGCTAGTTTTCTTTTGGAGAAAAAAATACTCTAACATTTCAAAACATTTTCAGCTTGTAAAGGAAGCAAGAAAAGCCACATCCATCACTACAACATGTGCACACACACATGTGCACGCCCCTGCTCCCTCACTCCCCCACCCCTCAAGGCTGAAATATAAATTATTATGGGGACACTTAGTTAGAAAAAAAGGATCAAGTAGGGCACCATAGATGTCTTAAACCATTTTGTGTAAAGAATTGAATGTATTGAAGGGTGAAAGCAGACATCAGAGAAACATTGACCTGACAAGCTGCTTTCTGTGAATAAGGTGAAGAGGCCACTTCTTTGTATCTCCAGAGTGGGAATGAAGGAGGAAGATTTTGGGAAGTGATGTTGTTAAGTACACTGTTGGAAAAAAAAAAAAAAAAGTTGTGTTGCACACACACCTGGCCTCATATTTATATACAAGTGTTCGAATTTAATCTGACTTTTAAAAGTTATGGTATCAGAAAAAAGCATTCTACTCAAACTGTAAGCATAAACAATAAACAGAAATAAATAAATAAACAGAAATGTACATACAATCAGGAAATAAATTGTTTTGAATAGGTTAGAAGATGTATAATATAAGTTACTGGTAATAAATGGCAGATACTAGTACAAAATTTACAGACATGCTTATGATTTCTTTCTCTAAATTAGTATGGATTAATGTATTCATAGTGACATAAAAATCTTCTCAGGCTTCTTCTGAGACAGGTGTTTTGATTTAGATCTTCCATCGAGGTATTTTTAATATGAATAGTCATATTAACGCTATTAAAATAATGAAAATGTACATCCATTGCAATTTTTATTTCTTTAGGAAAAAGTCAGTTTATTTTTGTCTGGAGCTTGTTGGATGACTGCATCTACAGTGAAGTGACAAAATACATTCTTCTTTATTCCTTCCTCTAGAGACTGTAAAACAAAACAAGAGTCAGTCATTTTAGCCACACTGAACAATCATGCTGAGCTGTATCAGGACAAAATCATTCAGTGGTTATAAGAATTCTGAGCCAGGCCTATGTTACATATTTATCTGGTTCCTATAGAAAGACAAGTGTTGATCAAAAATGTTCGTTTCATGACTTCCCAGTTTTTCAAATCATGGGCACAAACAGATCTGCTAAAGTTACTGACAGCAGACAGCTGTATGTATGATGTTCGTTTGGTTTGATCCCCGTAAGTATTTTAGTTGGATTTATCATTTAATTCTCCCTGTGGAATGCCATGCTTTTAAAAGGGCATCAGCAAAGCATTTCAGCAGTGCAATTTGTCTGTGAGAGATAGAGCATACTCTTACTGTTTACCCTCTTGGCTGACATTTATCATTATCAGACTGTGAGGCTACTTATAGACAGAATGATGTGCAGAAAGATTATCAAGCATACCAATATTTCTACTGATGCATGTTCCTCTGAAGCCTTTGAGGAGCAGGCAGGTGTCCTCCTCCAGTCCTCCACACTCTGATGAACGGGGAGCAGAAGGTCTGGCAGCTGTGTGGAATACAAAAAGAAAGACCTCACATAGCTAATGTTTTATACAAAGAAATAAGTTTTAATATTTAACATTGTCAAAGTTCAGGCATTCCTTCAGTGCTTAAACACTTCAGAGGTATAATTAAAAAACATAATTGTTTCCTCTTCTCCTATATGCAATGTGATGTGATTTCTGAAACCCATGATTTACTCATGAGGTAGTATTTATTGCTTCTGACAGAAAGTAGGGTAATTTTATGTAATAGAAATATCTTATTTCTGACAGTCTCATGTGTAAGAAAGTAGAACTAGTTAATAAACACTCTATAGTAGCTGCCCCCATGCCTTTCGCTAAGAATTACTAATTTGCCCATCAGTATTGCCTTTGAAAGTCAGTTCACTACCAGATTTGTGATAGCATGTAATCAATCATTCAACTCTATGTTTCACTGACATGACATAGTCCATTTTCTGTGTGTTAAAACTACAGTAAAACAGTCCATTTTCTGCATGTTAAAACTAGGGTAAGACAAAGGATGTTTACTCATAAGTTCCATTAGACATCACAAAGAAACAGAACAGCAGGACAAATCAGAAAAAGATAAAACATAAAAGGATAAGGGACAAGTAATTGAACAGTGAGATCTGAATATGAGATGAGACAAGTAATTGTAATGAAATTGAAGGACAAAGACAAACAAAGGTATAGAAAGGAAAAGGACTGAACAGAGACTGGTATTATTTAAGCTGCAAGAGAAAAGAGGTGGGAAAAAGAACTATTTGAGTTCTTTGCACTTACTGTTCTGGCCAGCTGTGTTTCCTTAAAAAAGAAAATTAGAATTAGGGAGTCATTTGCTGACAAACCTATACCACTGATATGTCTTACTTTATAAGAGTAATTTGTAGATGGTCAAAAATGACAGACAAATGCTTAATTTTAGAAATTGCAGATTGTTGAAGTATAATTTTTTTGATCATAAATTTTTACCTTTGTATTTCTCTTATTCTGGATTAAGATACATGCAATTTTTATTTTCCTTTCTCATGTAGAGATAACTTAGTTTTATGATTATTAGCAAGAAGAGTTCTATTGTAACAAAAGCATCATAAATCGCTCAAAAATTCAGAAGAATCCACAGTTTTCCAACATGCAACAAAAATTTTTCTGCTGCATTCAAAGGAAATCCAGAAGGAATTGTAGCAGAATTCCTCATTCAAGTCTGCAGTATATAAAGACTGGTCCAATATTTGGCAGGATGCCTTTAACAAGGCTTTAAATTCTCACTCAATTTTAGAATAACTTTGGGAAACTTAGCATCTATGCTAACCCGGTTCCACAGTGCTCTTATTGCTTTCATTTGTTTTCCTATAGTATCTTTACAGTATTATAATGGATTTCAAGTAACTCTTCTTAATATACAAATATAAGCTTGTGTATGCTGCAACAGGTTTAACTGGTTTCTGGTGGTCATTAAAACATGGACACAACAGCCACCATTCCAAAGAAGAGTTAATGTTAAGTATGATCATCTCTGCCTGTTAAAAAAATTGGATTGGCAGCTTTATGACCTAGGATGGTATTTGGTTAGCATATATAACCTCTAGTCTTGTGGTACAGGAAAACAGTTTAATCTTCTTACTCGGTGAAGTCAACTTATTGTAGGTGTAAGAGTAGTGATTTTAGTCCTTACACAGACTTCTAGTTTCCTTCAGAGACATAGTTTAGATGTTAATTAAGTATGTCAGTGAGTCTTATCATACCGACTGGAAGCTCAATGATTAACAACTTCTATTTAAATTCTTACATGTATGAACTTATTCCAAGGTACTCCAAGAATTAAGATATATTTATCCATAAATGTGTAATGCCTACAATGGACTCTTCCAGTGATACAAATACGTATTTTACCATTTATATTTGTAATGGTAGCAGGCAGCTGAACTATACTAACACACTTTAAGTGTCTACAATAAGTCTACAAGCTATCTTGAGTGATGAAGTATTTCTTTAGAATCTTGCAACACAACACTGTGGCACCAGAAATACTGTTCAGTGAAGGTGGCTCTTTTATGAAGAGCACTGCCACTTTCTATCTCCTGTTTACTTAGAATTAGCCATTGAAAATGAACTTTTAGTTCTCTGTAGGTGTATTGACAGAAATTGGTTATGCTTTAAGTAAACAAGCAGAATCCCCAGACATACTGGGATGAGAATATTTGGTTGTATTTTAATAAACTAAGGGTTGATTTTTTTTAATTTATTTTTTTAACTAGTTCGATAAGACTAAAACTGGCAGCTTGGAAAAAATGCTAATGCATGACAAGATTTGTGCTGTATCCCAAATGACTAAAACCTATCTAATTAATGCTAGCATAAATCCAAAGGAATTCTGTGGCAATAAAATTATTTACACTTTCTTTCTCTGGTCTAATGGACTGAAACATTTGGTCCACATTGTTTAATATAATAGAATTTACTTTTGATATGCAAAATATTTCAGCTGCCAGGACTCTCACACAAGAAGAAAGAAAGCCCAGCTGCCAAAAGGAACAATGAATGTAGTACATTTTCATCAAATAGTCTCAACAAGCACTCCTTGCATTAACTTCAGTTTTCACTGAGAATACATGTCTCTCATTGTTTCATAATACAAGAAGTATCAGTTTATCTGGAGCAAGCAGAATTTCTCTTACTCAATTGAAAAGTTGAATAATTTGTATTATCTTTTTTGCAAATGCTACAAAAAGACAGGTGAAGATATTTTTACTTTTAATGCTGACTGTGTCAGTCTGATGAAGCATGTACTTACTTCATGAGTAGGCCATTTCTCTATGACACAAGCTGTAATAACACAAATTACAAGACATTATGTCAATAGCAAAAAACATGGAAAAAAATCATTATTTAAGGACATGTGCATATTATAATTCCTATCCCTGCAAAATAATAAAATATTCACAATTATTCAACATATGTGCAAAGATGTCACTTTGCTATTTCTACAATTGATATAAACTTTTAAATCTAAAAGATAATGAACCCAAATCTTCAGGCTTGCATATATATTCAGACTAATTTCTATGTTCTAAGGCTAAGCATGGTATTTTATCATTTTAATCATCCAACCATGTTGTTGAACTAATTTGCTACAGCATCTAATTGAATTCCTTGCTTATATATGTTTACTGTCACTTTCTTCTTGCCTCAAAACAGTTTTTGATACAGATTAGAAAAATAGATAAAAAACACATCCAAAATAACCTAGGAAAACAAATGTTATTTCCGTGTCATTATGTCCTGACATTACTATCATCCACCTCTTACACCCATGGAAGAGAAAGGTACACCACCTCTTTTCTCTGCCTTTGCACACCAGGGTATGATGTCCATGGAGTCTCCATCTCTGGAGACACTTAAGAACTGCCTGGATGTGTTCCTGGGTGACTTGGTCTAGGTGATCCTGCTCTGGCAGGGAGGGTTGGACTAGATGATCTTCTAGGTCCCTTCCAACCCCTAATATCTGTGAATCTGTGAATCCATACATTGGATCATACAGGAAGCAACAATTAACCATTTTACATTCTTCAAGATCACTATAAAGAGGAAGAAGTGACCAGTATATGTCTGTCCTTTAGCCATGTACATACAAAAACCTTTGTAGAGAAGTCTACTGCTGCACTTATATGCCTATAAAATCAGTGGATACAAATTCTAAATCTTCATACAAAAACAAACAAAAAAACAAAAAAACCCCAACACAATATGGCTGAGATCTTCATCCGAGTTCAGGAAAACAAATGCACTATCAAGAACTCAGGGACTATAACTCTGACTAAAGCTAAAGGTCTGATAAAAACACCTTCCCCTCTTGCACCTCTGCTGTCTGTGTAAAAGGAAAATGAAGTGAAAAGAGCATTCAGGCTGCTGCAAACCTACACACTAGCAGTGAAGTCACCAATGTGTCTATCTCAGCAGGGGTTAATTTATCCAATTTATTTGTTGATGATAAAAAATTTGGAAGCTGTGGATGCTAAAATGTGGAGTTATGATGTTGCCATTCTAGTGAAGCAAACATTTTAATCATCTGAATGCTAAATAAGAAGGGACACATCAGTGTGCTGCTTTCAATGTCTAACATTCAATAATGTGAATGGTGTGGTGTGCATATGTCTACGTAGCTATTGTGACCAGATGTGAAGTACCTACAGAGCAGTGAGCCAATATCATATCCCTTCTGGATTACTAAGTAAAAAGAAGAATGGAATAAAGATGAAATAACAACTATAATGTTCAAATACTGGGAATGTTTGCTTGGTTGGAGTGATATTCTCAGGGACCATGATGGGGAAAGAAAAATAAAATCTGGGGAACACTCTGTCTCAGGGAGATGAGCTTGCTTTTCCTTCGGGAGGCCAGGAACCTCACAGTGCAAAGATGGGCCACTCTCCTACAATCAAAGTAAATCTCTGGAAAGGGGAGAAGGTATCAGAATGCAAAATGCCCTGTGCCCCAAATGGAAAAGCAAGAATTTTATTAAGGCTGTTAGTAAACTGAAAAGGAACTACAGTGATGTAGAGATTCTTCTTTCAATTCAGGTAAAAAGAATGAGATCCGACTCTTAAGAGAATGCAGATTCTTCTTTCACAGAAATATTAATGTGACAATATTGAGTCAATTTTTCTTCTGCAGGCTCTGGTTATATGTTAGGCTTTTTTTCTTAAAGCAAAGAATAAAAAATATACACCCTAAAGAACTGAATACGTGGAGATGTACTGGAGAAATTTCAAGTACTGATAAATTTCAAGAAAATACAAGGAAGTTTCCCTAGCACACAGTCCAACATAAAACTTCTTCGAACATAAGTGAGCGATATATTTTTAACATCCCTTCCACCAGAGTCTAAACCTAGCTTTGAGGAGTTACAGCTGTACTGCTGTGAATTAAAATGCTGTGCTTGTCCACTTAAATTGATAGTAACACCCCTTACAAGCAATCTGCATTTCACATAGCTTCAACACAAAAAGCAAATAAACTCTACAGCACTTAGGAACAGCATTGTTAATTTCACCCAACACATAAGAAACAACATGTAACTACTACCCAGTTTCTCATTTGGAACATGGAGCAGACAGGAACAATTAAGCCAAAGAAGCCAAATTCCATTAGAAAAACACAATCTTCTCTGTGGCCACATGCAGAATACACATAAGGAAAATTACCCCAGGCAGTAGTAGGCCTTTTTTTTCTGGCTGTGTCATGAAGTATAGACCATTTATCTTTGCAGAAACCCAGGAACTTACTCACTCATTGCATTGTTCATGGTGTGACGGTTCAGATGCCATCATCACTGTCCATCCAGACAACCAGCAAGTTCAGGCTCTTTGCATCTTACTGAGACTTATTATTAAAAAATGTGATATGAAAACTAAATAAGAGTCTTTTAATGTTGCAGAACAGGAAGCACCTTTCCAGTTTATGGAGGAAAGGCTACATTAAAATCCTGGTTCCCAGCACCAATGGTATTTTTGTGTTGTTTTATACATATATTTTGTGCCTGACAGCCAAAAAAAGACCAAGAAGAATCTTGGTCTTATGTCAAAAAGCATTATGGACAGGTAAGAAATTAACATTTTTAAAGAGGAGAAATACACTACCATGTGACTCATAGATTACAAAGGATTGTCTCCAGTATCTGTTGAGCAACAGAGCAACAGCTGTTTACATGTCTATACCAGACTCTCCACAATGATACAGGGGGTGTCAGTAACATATGTGTACTACAACGTGGAGGTTGTACTGGTGCAGTTTACCTCAGTGTACTACACAGCTGCTTTAGCTATAGGGTCACTAATTGCCACCAAATAGAGAAGAAGACAATGCTTTTGCTGAACAAGAAGTTGTTAGAACCATTATCACCAGCATCTGGTGCAAAGCATTTTACAGTCTCAGTAGGTTTTTTTTAAACTCGTATTTAGAACAGATCAAACATTGTGCATTAGGACCCTGTCAGCCAGCATTTTCAGATGGGTCTGTCTAGGAAGAACCAAAATACACAAAAAATGTTGTCATTTTTGGTAAAAAACATTTCTGCATCTGAAATCCAGCTTAGCACCAGGAGCTTTAATAGACATATCATGACAAATTCTCATAAGGGAGAATGTCTTCAGAATATTTATTTTTTAAGGATAATGACTCATTTTACTTCAACATTTGTAAAGTTTCAAAAATGGGTAGAAAACCAGTTGGAAAACAGTGACCTCAGACTGTCTTATTATAGATGGCCACAGGGTCTCTAAACTTGTTATGCAATCAATACTTGTGGTGATAAAGAAATGAGTTAGTTTTTTGAATTGTAACCTTGTTAAACTAGTTCAGTGTACTGCATGCAACAGCTCTTTGGACAATTCTTTCTTGGGAGCCATTTCTGGTATAATTAAAGAGCTTACTTTTCCTCTCCTCCAGCCAAGAGTTTCTCCTTCTTGCCTCCAGCAGTGGGTTTTTCATTTAACACTCCAGTACCTCACCAATAATAAAAAAAATCAAATCACCCAGACCACTGAATTTTTTTTTTCAGGATGTGACCTTCAAGCTGTTAAACAAATTCACAACATAAACACCTTTTCTCTTTTCTGTCAGGTTTACAACTTCAAATTGTTCAAAAAAGCTTGTTGCAAAACCAGATAGTTTTATCATGTATTCCTCTTAAGGTCCACACTTCATTGAGACCCACTAAGGTCCAACAAAGTACTGCAATTTGTAACTAAGTATGTGAATATTCCCACTGATTGGAATGGGATTCAAGCAAATTGCAGGTGCTATGGTGGACAGGGACGGAGTCAAGTATATACCTAATATGAATGAGCAAGTACTTAGCCTTTTCTTAAAGCTCAGGATGAATATGGGAACTTTGATGTATGCACTGTTCCAGAGGTACTTCATTGACTGAGAATATTCCACTATAGCTTTACTAGTTATATTTATTAATGACTTTAGCAAAGTTTGTTAGGCTTAGCTCTAGACAAAGTTAATTTGACTGACAGATCAGAAAAATGCTTCTGATATGCAAAATCCTCTTTCTCTAAATCACTAATGCTGATGCAACTTACCACAACCCAGAGGTTTTTCATTTACTTTGGAAAATGTATTTTTGATCTGTGTAAACTTCACCGTGGTCAAACATCCATACTAGGAATCCATCAGCATCTTTTCTAGCAATAACATTAGAAATCCATGTCTAGAATAACTAATGAGATGCTTCATTAGATGTGGGTACTTCACCTCAGAGTCAAGTGCACTGGCACAGAAAGGGAGAAGCTGCTGTTGTTGTTTGTGCTAGGCAGGTCTCACAGATAAACTTCATTCTTCTGCACTATCAGCCCAGTATCTATTTAAACACTATATTCAAGGGAAAAACCAGCAAGGAGGATTTTTCCATTTTTCCTTGTGAGCTATTTCAAATCTTGGTGTTATCATCTGCAAAACTCACATTTTACACATGGCAAGATTCATATAAAAAAGTAGTGCTTGTCATAAACCAAACCTAGACTACATTTAGGGAAAAATATTTACAGAGAACAAGGATTAAGTCTGAGTGGAGATGAAAGCTAAGTGAGGTTCTGCTTCAAACTGAACTAGAAGTATGGTTTAATTTTCATTCAGTTGAGTTTTTGCAGTTTCCTAAAGTATTGAAAGCCATGAATGTAAACAATAAACAAGAAAAAAAAAAAAAAAGCAAATGAATCTATTTTCTAAAGGAAGCAGTATAAAAATAACCAAGCAGAAGCCCAAGTATGCAACTGTTGAAGGCTCTCACTGCATAGAACCCATGTCATTGTTGCATTAGCTAATGGATGTTCAAAGAGGAATGTTACTATAAGAAGTAAATTTTAGCCCCAACTATCTATTAATATTTTTTAATGTTTCTTTGATTTCTAGATCATTTTAGATCTAGATATATTAGTGCTATCATTCCTGTCTCACAGAAGATAGCTTTGGGGGTCAAATATTGTAAAAACAACATTTTCCAAGTTAGACAGTGTGGTAGAGGACCAAGAACATCTTTTCTCCAGTTCTAAGAAATGCTGGTGGGAAGCATCTGTACATCTTAAATGCAATCCTATTTAACATCAAACTGCACTGAAAGACTGAAGTAAATGAGTCAATGAACCAACTCTAAAAACCCAATCACTGTCTGAAATTATCCAGTGAGCCATAAATAATCCCAGTGCACCAGGAAAAATCAAGTCAGAAAGAGAAAGGGAGGTGGAAAGCATTTTTAGCTGAAATCAATGCTTGCAAAAAATACAAGACAACAAATATTCAAAAGGTCATGAGTTAAGTATACAAAAATTTACAGACTAGTTAAAATAATTGTGCCAAAATCAGCAACAGCACAAAGAAATTACATAATAAAACAAACACAACTGAGAAAGATGCATAACATTTAAAGACCATTTCTGTCATCACTTTGACATCTTTGCTTTATGATCTGTCTCTAATGTTCCTCATTACTCAAACAAACAAACAAAAAAATCCCAAACAAATGAAACCCACACTCTTTTTTGACTGTTAGGTAGAATATTTAATAGGTAGAATTCTTATTCAACTTAATAGGTATTCAACTTAATAGGTAGAATTCTAATTTCTTCCCCAGAAAACTATTAAGTCTTTTCCAGATTATATCTCACCACTAAACCTCTACAATTCTTAGAGAGGGAGAGTTCTAGGAGATTTGTGAAATGGAAGGGATTTGTGCAGAAAGTAATTTATTTACTTTAACATTCCTAAGAAGCAGCTTTTGTGCTCTGTTCAACACAGAATTCAGGCAGAGTTTCTTTTATGCAAACTCGGGACCCCAGGCTCAGACGATTTCTTTCTACAAAGTACAATATAACCTTCTTAAAATGTGTTATGCTGTGACAACAAGACCTTCCTACTTATAAATTAATTATTTTTGTAAACTCATTTCCCTATCTAAACAAAAGAGTACTGCAAAGATCATAGTCTGCACCCAAATGGTGAAGACATATTTGAAACCATGTCAAATGATGTAAGTACAGCTCATTATCACACAGCAGTACCACAGAAGCCATGACACAGATACTTATTTCCACTGTGATTTTAAACGCCTCTTTACAAATAAGCTTTTCAGAGAATTAATAGCTGGTTATTTCTTCTATATAGACCAAGTTCAGATAAGGCAGCCTCAAAAGTCCCTCAAAGGCTTGAGCTCTGACATTCATTTGTCAGGCAGGACAAGATGGAACTAGTGGCATTTCCAAAGTACCAATGTGTTTTACAGTAATATGTACTTTTCCTTTAATTATAGAGACCAAGAAATCCACAGGGATGCTCAAGTCCTCTATCCCTTGGTGGGTGTTACTGACATTTGTTTGTCACTCCCTGTGACATTTCCCCAGTTCTGCTGGTAGAAGATTAAACCATCATAGACTGTTCAGTTTTGTACATTTCAGAGTGCTTACCCAGAAAAGTTAAAAAGCGTATTTCATGTTAAGTAGTTAAGTGAAATCAGCTTTGAGAAATTAAATACATCTTGCAAAACTAAATTTTGAAAGCAGAGAGGTGTTTAACTCATAACATCACCATCTTCTTTTAAACTTTCTTATGTTCCTTTTTGAGAGACAAGTAAGTGTTGGACTTGCTTCATTTGCTGTATATAATGTAATTTGGTCAGATTAACCTACCATGGGCAAGACTATCATGTAATATATTTTTTTTATATACTTCAGTCAAATACATATTTACACAAGTACTTGCAAACACTTAAGGGAGTTAGGTGCTCAGCAAAGACTGAAGTTCTGTGTGCACTGGACTAACACTGGGGTCCTGTGGAGATTTCTGACTTGTGAAACTCCCAGAATTTAATTTATTAGGTATGTACCTAGTAAACTCTAACACTTATGTTTTCATAATATTCTAATAATTCTTTAATATTTCTGTTTTCAAAACTATCTCAGTAAGTCTTACCAACATAATGGATGATTTGGGAAATGCTGTGGGATGTGTTTTAGTACTGCTAATTTATACCAAAGAAAGCATATATGAAAGTCAAAGGCTTATTACCATCAGCACCTGGCCAGTTCTTCCCAGATGCCATATTCTATATGGAAATCAGACCAGTCAAATTCTGATTTGCTTGAAGGTATCTGCTTCATGACAGTATATGGAAACTAAGAACCTTGTAGGCCTAACACACTGACCTCGAGTGAAAAAGGGCACCTGTGAAGTTGAAAAGATATATTTAATGTATAAACATTTCACGCCCATATACATGCAAATGTCCAATTTAAGAAATAGCAGCACTGATTTTTCCTAACTATACTTTTGCTTTCACAAACAATTCAACCAGTCAATCAAACAATCATCAACCTCTCTATCTATATCTGCCTATATATGGGGAGAGAAAGAGAGATTGACAGATTTAAGCTAGCTAGAATACACATTTAGCAGCTGTGGAACTGCAAAACTTCGTGTGCTCTAGAGATATAAAAAACAAACAAAAAAAGAGCATTAGCTAAAGCAAGCATTCTCAGCCTTTTTGCAGGGAGTCTTAATTTAGAAAATCTACTCAGGGAGAATAATTGTTCCCATTCATTATTTTGCCTGGATGACTTTTACAGAACTGTTTTTACCATCAACTGGCAAATTCAGTGGAAAAAAACAAATTACCCTATTATTAAAGCATATTTGCAGCAAACAATAGATATTCCACATAAGCTGTGCTTATCCAGCCATTTTTCCTAACAACTCTGAGAATGCTATGCCTTCATCCCAATTTGTCTTTGTCTTACTTGTGTTTAATTACAGGGTAAACCTCTAACGGGATGGTCCTACTCCCTGTGTATGTATCCCAGTGGATTATGTTGCAGTTCAGGGCAGCCTCGCCAGCTGAAACTTGTAATGTTTTCACAGGGTTTCTTGAACTTGTTTTCAGCTTCTGTACAGCTTAGTTTCAGCCTCTTTCACTAGTTTTCCTAGGGCTATTTTTTGTCAGCATTCCTGTTATAAACTGTCCCTGTTTTTACAGGTGGTATAATAAGAACATTTTAAAGTTTCTTCTTTCCTAATATTTTGCTAAGGCAGATTTTCCTTATTAATAAGAGTTTTCTTTTTATTTCACTGCATTATTTAATTATATTGTAAGAAAAGATGGCTTAGGAATTGACCTGAGTATAATTTTCAAAGTAAAGTATTTAGAATGAAATTAATCTTTATAATTTTTGGCATCTATGAGTTAACTGCTGCATCTAAATTACTCATGTACAACCCTTCCACAGTTAGTGGAAACACCTGGATTTCCTTTTGGACTTGCGGTTTTTTCTTCCACTGATGATGGAAGTATCTAAAATTAAAAGAAACCATCAACATCTTACCAGAGGACTTAAAAAATCCAGGGAGTTGAAATCCAAATCCACAGTGCATTCATCTCATGCATCTTGGTTTCCCGGCAAAATTATATACAGTTCACTAAACTTTTAATAGAGGTTTGGAAATGCAGGTTACAGCAGAATCTTTATTCCTGTCATTTACAATGAAAAAGGTCTAATAGATCAATAACCAATGAATTAATGAGTCATTGATGATAATAACAGCAATTTACATAAACAACACCGATTACCTAGCGCAATCATAAAGCACTTGGGAAGTAGATTTACAAACTCTGTTTAAATGGTGTCAGAGGCCAGCCTCCTTCAGGAGACAGATGGAGAAAGAAGGGAAATAATCAACATTAAAGAAAATACTGAACTAGAGTCACTACACAGTTGTGTAGAAGACACAGGATCTTGTTCAAGGGTGTGTAAATAGAGTTTCTTCTTCTGAGTATGCCTACTTACTAGCAGAAATCAGGGTAAGCAGTTGAGCATTACTGTGTACCCTGCCACCAAATAAAAGGATTTTTTGGACACTGTATGTTCCTAGGTTGAAAGGCCCTTGCAAGGAAGATGTTAACTGGCACAAGTCTGTGAAAGCCTACTATCACAGGTATCAGCCCTAGAATATGCTAAGCTTTCTCAATTTAAAAACAAGCATCTCCTACAGAAAAACAATGTCACTCTTAATTATAATCTCCTGAGGCAAACTGCAGGGCATGGGACATGGTGCAAATGGAAGCTTTTTAAAAGATCCTATGTACATAATGTGGTACATTAATATAAAGATGACAAAAAAAAAAGTGAACTGGAGACAAATCCTGCTGACCCAACTGCAATAAAGATCCCATGGCTGACATTTATGCAATAAGGTTTTTTTGCCCTGAAACCCTTGACCTTAATGTCTATAAGACTCAGTTGCAATAGATAACAGTGATTTCTTACCTTGGTTTCTGAACTACATTGTGGACATGTGCACTTTTGTCTCATAATCTTGAAGGAAATAAAATTGTGCATTGTCTTTGTCCTTCAAATTTTGAGTCACAGATTCTCTAGCAATATAATACAATCTTTTCAACTTTAGTCTTTTGGGGCTTACAGCTCAGTCTTCATAAATGCTCAGTACTGTAAGCAAGTAGGCACACAGCCTTTGCATAATGTTCTAAAATGCCAAGAATTCTTTATGTTAGCTATCAGAAGCAGCAAAGAAAATGAGACAAAATGATAAAGCACTGGCATACATCTGCTATTTATGTTTCCTTATTGTATTATCATTTTTTGGATCACATAAGTAGATTGGGAGCTTTCCTCTCTGTGAAATAGGAAGTCTCCCATGTCTATTCTCTACTTACTTTATGCTATGGAGACTGGTTTTTTTCCTAAATGTATCCACAATTAAAATACACTCTTCTGCTATGAAAGCACAGTGCTCTGTTATTCTCCATGCTCATATTTATTTTATTGCTGTGAAGTTTCAGGTACTCTTTAAGTGCCTGCTTTTTAAAATTGTGTCAATTACTTGACCTCCTCATTCTGCTTTTGAGGAATTTCCCCTGGTTCCAAGTCCCCTCAGTCCCACATGCTTTGGTCTCAGCACTGGCATCCTTTTCTGTTCATGTACTTCTGCTCAAACAGAAAGCACAAGGATTTACATCATTCCTTTGCATTAGCTTGGAAATGACATGGCATGGCCTCAGCAGTAGGTAGCTGACTACTGGAATCTTGATAAACTCTGTAACAAAGCAAATACAGGCGGTATTCCTGTGATCAGTTTAAATATCCTTCAAACACAAATAGGTATTAGTCATTACTGCTTTTTATAGTTGTGAATGTATTCAGCACACTCAGGATGCTAAATTTGATAACAACTTTGATCAGAAATTTAATCAGCTACCTCAGCCAGAAAACATGAATAGTAAATTCAGTATGGTAGGGCCGTATTTGTTGTATGTCCAATAACAGTTATTCAATTTAAATGGTAGTCATCTTGAAATGAAACTTTATTTTTAAAAGGCTGATGGACAGAGAAGGAAACATTCCCCTACATTTTCTCTTCCTATTTCCACTAGAAACATGAAATGGCTCTTGTTCATAGTTTTACAGGGAATAAGAAATGCAAGTCCATTCCCATAAAACAAAGAAATAACAAAAAAAAAAGAGACAAAAACAATACAGAAAACAAAATAAGGAAGACTGTAAAATGTCAGGAAAAAAATAAAACCAACCAAAATATTTGCAAGGAAACCTTCCAAGTCATGATTTTGCCAGAAGCATCATGAATCTGGCAAACTCTTACCTGCAGTGACCATGATTTTGCATAGGCGTGTGGATAAACCATAACCTAACAATTTATGCTTACTGAAATTAACAGAAATTTTACCACTGACATTAACTGAGTTTGATTAATCCTTATAATGTAACAGTTATATGCAAACAGGCTTGACAAGGCTCTGAGCAACATGATCTAGTTGAAGACATCCCTGCTTACTGCAAAGAGGTTGGACTAGATGACCTTAAGAAGTCCCTTCCAACCTGAAGTATTCTGTGATTCTAAGGTAAAATGCCAAGAGCATCTCTGTATTTTTGCTCTATAATTCCACAGACTTCCAGGAAAACTGTCTCAAAAAAAAAAAAAGTTAATCTTTTAAATATAACCCCTTTGGGTTTTGAGAAGAGGGATTCTTACCTTCTGAATGTATCACCACCACCAAAGACTTAAATACAGAACAATAATGACAAGATGCTCAGAATAAAATAGCTTATTATACCATATAAGAAGAGATCTTCTTCTGTTTAATGCCATTTAAATCTCTACATATACAATCTGTACTGTCAGGCCACATCCTGGTGAATGGAAGAATACTACACCTTGTGATCTTTTATTACTTAAGATAATATCATAAATTTAGTTTTTTTATGCATTATATGGAATCTGTATGGTTAACTATTGTTTCCAGGACTTTAACTGCTTTATATTCCTTCATATTCCAGACCAAATGAGTAGAAGTCTCATTTCAAAGCTGAACAAAAAGGTTTGCAAATTCTTAAGCTTCCAGTCTTTTTCTTTTCCAAGAGGCAGTAGAAGGGTGCCAAGCAACCAATCTTTGATCTGATCTACATGGATGTACCCAGGAATTTAGGGGCCATGCTGAATTATGTTAGGCATAGTCTGTCTCCTGCAAGAACACTGTCTTTTCTTCCATCTAAAGAAGCATGAAGATAAATAAGCAACACACTGAAGTTTTTTTCAAATAAGCTGTTTTTTTAAAGAAAAGTAAACCAATGACAGACCAGATGTGGCACATGCCACAAGGTACACATGCAGGGTGTTGCCCATATTGTACTCAGCACAAACAACATATAAAAATGTTATTGAGTTTGTAAGATGAGGCTAAGAACTCCTATAAATGTTAACAGTGCACCTTGTCCCTGGCACAATCTTGCAGCAGTCAGTAATTTAAGGCCTATTTGTCTTACATAACTATACCCTTTTATCTGATTTCCAGAATTTTATTAGATCCTTTAATCTTTCAATTTTCACCCTCTTCCATTTATAAGCAGCAAAACAGAAACCACTGTTTTACTTCCATCTTTACCATAATTAAGTAGCAGATTCAACTGTCTCTTTCAGAAGTCAGTGCTCTTCAGCAATGACAGGGTCAGAGCTGCAGTTCAAAGGGGTGACAGCAGTTTGTCTCAAAGCTGCAGCAGCACGAACATCAGGATGAACAAATATTTCCAGCTACCTACATAGATGGATATTTTTAGCCAGCTTAAAGTATAGCTGAAAACATACTCTGAGAAGAAGTTATCTTAATGATACCTGTGTGGTTTTCAATATATACCATTAGTGTAGACAGACTACTAGACTCCTCTGAAGCCTGTTTAGAGCTCGATGTGTCCAAGCTCCTTATCTTCAGCTGTTTCTTCTCAAAACTATCATTCCATTTGTGGCCAAAACCAGAGTCTGAATGTCAAGTCAGT
This sequence comes from Corythornis vintsioides, assembly GCA_025447755.1. Taxonomy (NCBI): domain Eukaryota; kingdom Metazoa; phylum Chordata; class Aves; order Coraciiformes; family Alcedinidae; genus Corythornis; species Corythornis vintsioides. Next base: position 21,518 of record JAOEGS010022182.1, on the reverse strand, counting down.
GAATTAATAGCAGGATGGATAGCAAAGGCATGATTTTCCAGTAAAACTGACAACTAACAGAAGGAATAAATGCATTGCTCTTTCCCAGCCACTGGCTTTAATGGGCTCAGTTGCTTCAGAGGTGTATTCAATGATTCAATGAACAGCCTAAGCCTAGCAGTTGAGGGAGATTATGAAAGTGATGGTGTGCTTTTTCACCAATTTTATATGTGCTATATGAAAAAAAAATGAAAAGCAGTGATGTCCTGTGACTGCAGGTTCAAAGATGAACTTTTTAGAAGAGGTCACATTCCACCTGTAAGTGGACACCAGGGCTGGCAATGCTCATAGTATATTTAAAGTTTTGTTACACTTTCTTAAATAAGCTAAATGGTCCTCACACTTGATTTGTCCCTAAATCCTCTTCAGTCTTCTCTTAAACACCAATAGGCTTCGACTAGACTCTGGATATGTATGAAATAAACATGAATGACTTCCAAAAATTTAAACTGCCACAGCATGAGCTTCAAGCTATGTTTTAGACTCAAGCATAAATGTTTGTCATGCCTTTGGGAAAAACATCTACTTCAGGCTTTTAAATTTGCCATGACACAGCAATCACTCTTTCATGGAAAGCCCTCTCCAACAGTGGCACTCTACATAAACACCTAAGTTTATTTGCAACGACCTATTTTCAGAAGTGCAGTCTTAATTTGAGGATCACATATGTTAAAATGAAACACCAGTTTTTATCTTAACATTTTAATTATACACAAAAGAGACTTGTGAACACATAGCAATATGTCTAAGACCAACATAAATAAACCTTCCACTGAATTTCTTAGCAAAAATGACAAGTTGTAAATGTGAATTGAGGTTAGATCCTCTACTGGATTTTAAAGAAAGGCAGGAGAGTGTTACAGTAACTGATGAAATCTCTAAAAAAACTAGTATTTTATATCTGTAATAAAATCTCCTATTTCACAGGTTTCAACTTGGGGATCAGGAAGGCATATTCTCCATCTCCATAACATCACATATGTTTGTTTTATTCCATTATAGATTTTTTCAACTTCTTCAGCTCTTATAAAATCCAGAGTTTGAAACTAGCTCACTGCCTATGGGTGCTGCAGATGTCAGCTGCAGAGCTCTGCCTGGCTGGTTGGGTTTTTTTCCTGCTATGCAGCAGACAGGAAAAACATAGTTGCCTGTGCAGCTAGACTCACAGTGGCTTTCCTGTGGCTGTTATATGATACAGCTGCCCATTTGGCAGCTTGACCAGCACATGTATTTTAATAAGTTGTGAACCAAACCCATAGACACTAGGCTTTCTCTACCATGCCAGTGCTTTCTAGTTTTTTGTTTTCTAATGTGTGGCTTTATAAATACTAAATTACTGAATACATGCTTTCCCAAGCTGTAGCTAAATGCTTTTTTGTTGTGTCTTTTTTGTTAACCCAGACTGTCTTGCAAACATATGACTATGAAACTGCAGTAATTATGGAATTCCAGTTTAATGTCTGGTTTATCATAGACCTATTTATGGATAGAGCAAAAGCTGTTCTGGCAAATTAGCAGGGAATAGGAAAAAGAAATATCAGTATGAGCTTCATAACTGTTGGCATTAACTATACTTTACTTATGCCCTACTTTAACAATTTTATTTTATTTTTTTGTCATAGAGAAAGCTGGTATAAGAAGCTTATAAATGCAGAAGAGCTATTAAATTAATGATGAAAATAACATGAAGTTAATGTTCCCTGCTTATTTCTGCAATAGATTAGTGGTGTTATTGGATCATTAAAGTGTTTTAGTAAGTTTGACAAAGAAATAATGGTGACAAAACATCTTTAGCACCCGTGGAATCTTGATCACCATTGCATAAAAACACAAATTAATCCATCATCTCAGCCTAGAGAGCTCCTTTTTGTCATTATAGATGTATTTTAAGACACTAACTCAAGTTACCCATGTCTTTTAAATAATGGGTGAAGTACTAATATACAGTGAAGTACTAATATACAAGGTTTGGAAAAACTTTTTTTCTTCCATGAGACATTTAGAATACAGTTCTTGTCTCTCATTTTCTGTTATGTTGGGTGTAAGCAATAGCAAGTGGCAAACCTAATGGAGGCAAGATAATTTAGCATTGTGTTGCCAGCTGTGGCCAGGATTTGGTCACATGCTTTCTATTGGCTATTTTATCAATTTTCTACTGCATTAATAATAAAGTTCACTCTTTAGATTTAGCTGTACTTTGCTGCATGTTTAGTTGTATCCACAATGCAGACTAATTGTATTCAGCTGCATGTGTCCTGGTTGCTGCCAGCCTGCATACATGGGATTTCATTGCATGAAAACCATAGAGCAGAGAGGTGGGGGTATGTGTGCCGTGGTTTCTGGTTGTAATCATGGCAGGTACTTGGATCTGGAACCTGAACAGTTCTTCTAGAACCTGTCATCTAGGTAAGACATGCATGAACATTCTGAACAGATCTGAAAGTGAAAAAAAAATAAAATAAATCACAGACTTGAAACCTAAATAAATATATTGACAAGACTTCAAAGCAAATGTGTAGTTAGCTTTCTGCTTGAGGTAATGTTTTTCTCTATAGATTCAGGGGTTGGAAACAGCATTTATGCAGTATTGAAATGGCTTCTTTTGCTTTTCAAGTGGAAGCTGGCTGAAATGTATCACATCTTTATGGAAGGAAGAATCATTCTCTGATGTCTGGCCAAGAAATAGCAAAGGCAGCAGCTGCAGAGGCAGCTGGAATTGCCACCCTCACAGATGGAGGCAAAGTACTTGGCTGTAGCTGAAATAGAAGGGAATGAGTGAAAACAGAACGAAGGTAAGAATAGATAAACAGTAAAGTAGAAGCTGTGACTTAATAACATCTGAAAGTTTTCTGCATATTCATGTCTAACCCAGCCTGGAGGTTTCATAGTGTCTTAAGGAAGGTTGTATGCACTATACACACTGTAGAAAGTGTAGTTTCTCTGAATAGGACTGTAACTGAGACAGAAAAATATTTAAATAGCTAAAATTATTTCTTACATGCAGAAAATGTGCAGAGAAATCAGAGATAGGAAGAAAACTTTACAAGTCCCACTGGACTTGTTGTGAGTGTCTTGCCTTCTCCTAGTACTTTTACTAGGCACTAGGCTGAGATACAACAGCATAACCACTATTGTATTAGATTAGATGCAGATCAGTGGCCATTGTCAGACAGTGATCGGCAGAAGATGAGGTGCAAAAGAGGGGTGCAAAAACCATGAAGGTATAATGTAATCTTGTCCCTGGCACAATCTTGCAGCATTCAGTAATTTAAGGCCTATCTGTCTTACACAACTATGCCCTTTTATATGATTTCCAGAATCTTATTAGATTGAAACAGTGACTGGTTAATAAAGTGATTTTAGATTAAAGCATCTCAGCTGACTTGAATAAGATTACTCAACTATCTAAGCAGTATAACAAAGTGGAAATTGGGACCTCTCAATGTTATTTATTTATTTATTTTTGCCAGTGCGAACTAGAAAGAGTAACTAAGAAGTCAGATTTAAGAAGAAATTTGACCTAACAATTTGCTTTCCTTATTAAGCTAAAGCAGAAATTAGAGGTGTTTGTACAAATTAAAACTTTTTCAACAGAAAGAAATAACCCATTGACCAAACAGGAAGACAGGACAGCAGTTTCCATTTTAGACTTAATTAATAATTTCTTAAAAATGCTATGAGAAAGTAAATTTCAAGCCAAATTACTTCGGCCTGTTGATCTTAGGTATGCATGCTTATGTGCTTATAAGAAAGGGAGGGGAAAAGGAAAAATTTAAAATCACCCTCTTGAAGAAAATCCAGTGTGTTGCATGTTTTTGAAGGAGAAACAAAACATGTATAGTTGTCTTTATAATACTGGATTAGAAGATAATTTTAAACTAGATTTATTTTAAGTAAAAAAGTCTCCCCTAAATGAGAAAACTGTGGTTTGGATTTTCCCCCCACCCCATTGGAATATTAAACTACAAACCATGACAAAATGCAGTGACAAAGTGACAGTTAGACAGCCAGCAGAATCCCTGATATTTACACTTTTGTTAAATGAGTCCCCTTTTGCAAATGTTTTGGCCTTTGTGTATTTACATTCTTGGCTTCATGCATTAATATGCTTCATGTAGCACAGCTTCTGCACTCCATCAATTAATGCTGCTTTTCCTAGTTTCTAGTCTGCAGGTTTCCATTGCTTCTTTGTTTTCCTGTTTGAATGCCGTACATGCTAATTTTACAGTAAATGCCAATTTACATTACCTCAGCTGTTCTCATGACATAATTTGACTTGAAGTTATGCAAATTACTTCTTTCCAGATACCTCTGATTAGCTGTAAAAAACACTCTGTAATTAGTCCTAAGATAATCAAGGAGAAATCATAGTTGATTGCATATACTGAATTTGCTTCTCAAATCTGAATTGCTGTGTTTCCTGCCACAGGACCTGTGAGCACTCAATACCATTTGAACCTTTCCTTCCCTTGAAAAGCACTTGAACTACTCCCTCAAAGCTCCATCAAATCAAACATTTCTTTTTTTACTGACTCTATCCTGATAGCTAGGGAACCCTGCTGTCAGTCTAAGAGAAACACCAACCAGGTGCAGTGCAGAACAAATTCTGCCTATTGCTGAAGATACAGACTAGCAAATCATACTGGAAATACATGTGTCAGAAAGGTTTACAACTGGCAGCAAAGAGAGATAGCACAGAAGCAGATCTTCTGATTAAAATGACATTGTCAAATGATATCAAAGTGACAAGTTTAGAAATCAGTAATTTATACTGGATTTTCCAGTGGAGTTTGTCTGGCTTGCCTCACTGAACTCTTCCTGTCCCTCAGTGATGAGCCAGTAATTTATCATTTTCTGTTTTTCAAATAAACAGGGAACAAGTGAACTTCAGAAGGCTCAACATTCAGAATCAGTTTGAGTAAACAGATGAACATTCAAAGGTTTATTCAGGATTTGGTCTCAATTACCTAATATATCTTGAGTCCTTGAGTTACCGGGACTGGTAACCTTTTCTACATGGTTCCTAAACTCTTCTCCACATAGAGTGCTGTGACAGGATGAAGAGGAGGTCATGCACCTCTAAATAAAACTCTCTTTTTCAGAAACAAGACTGCTTGTTGGTATTTTCTGTAAGAGAAAAAGGAATGGTAGCTAAGCTTGAGGTCATTTATTGCTTAACAACTCCAGACACAAACACACATCTAAAAAGCACAGAGATTTGGGATTTAACTTGCATAAATTGTTGAGGATGCTGGGATTTAAGACTTGGATCTGAAGTTACCAAAGTGTCCTTCCAAAGGGGATTTGAACTTTGGATTTATATCTGCTATCCTGATGGGGTCTACAGCTCCTCCTGAAGTAAAGTACTTTTGCAAAATTAAAGGAAATTGTAACAGCAAGAGTAAAAATGGAGATATTTCAACTTAAAGTTGAAATTAACTGCAGACTTGGTGGGATAGAGAGATCAAGAAAGGAATTTTCATAATGTAGCACTGGCAAGGAGGATTTTTCCCCTAAATGAGCCTTGCAATGCATGAAAGGAGGTCTGTGCAAGACAAAAATTAAAAAAACCAAAACTTTCAGTGAGCCAGAACTCCTTGAGCTCTGTGGAATAAAGACAGATATACAGGACCACATTGTACTCTTATTTATGACAATGTAAATCTGAAGCAGTGATGTCAAGTTTGAACTTGCATAAATCTGATACCAAGATGGTATAACACATAGGGACATCCTGCTCCTGTGCCTTCATAATTGCATTCTTGAAGTAAGCCCAACCTTCCCAGGCCTCTTTATTTAGGAGGGCTCCTTTCCAAGGAATTGTCTGCACCAGTGTTCTGAATAGTCCAAAGTCAGCCCTCCAGAAGTCCAAGATAGAGGTTTTGCTGACGGTCCTCCTGGCTTCAACACATATTGAAAATTCTATCATATCATGGTCACTGTGGCCTAAAAGACCTTCAACCAGCACATCTTCTACCAGCTCTTCTCTATTTGTAAACAATATGTCTAGTGGGGCACTACCCCTGGTAGGCTCACCCACCAGCTGCAACACGAAGTTGTCATCCACACATTCCAGAAACCTCCTGGACTGCCCCCTTTCTGCTGTGTTGTACTTCCAGCAGACATCTGGTAAGTTGAAATCTCCCAATATTTGCCTCTATACTTCCTTTTCCACTTACACTGTTCTCTCCTTTATCATCCTCACCCTGAAATTTTCTTTTCTGATCAGCTTCTCCTAGGTGGTCTCTGCTCTGAACATAATTTATTTTGGTGTTCTTTCCTCCCATCTCTTCAGCTGATCTCTGGTCTTTATCAAAGCTGAGCTACCTATTTATTTTTTTTTTCTTTTCTTAAAGTGATCATACAAGTTGTCTTTGAACATATGTCCTTAAAAGTTCAATTTTATTTTTTTTCTCACATTTTTTTCTCTCTTTCCCCTTGTTGGAAACAGAATTTCAAAACTGGAAACATCCTAAAACAACCATAAGAACTTGTGGCTGAGGATCAGAGCTTGGTTCATAACATGGAGTCATCATGAAGATTTCAGCTAAAAATGAAGTGATCATTCTTTGCTCCTTCTCTGGCGATATTATCTTGCATTATTCATACCTTTGACATCTTTTGCTTATTCTCTTTCAGTGTTAACACAGACAACACTAAATGATAATAGCACACTGGTTACTTACACTTGGCATTAGCACACTAAATAAATTAGCACATTAAATAAATTGGCCAGATTGTATTATTATTACAGTATGTGTATATTTTAATGATCACATATAATGATTTTCTGTCCAGATCAGCAAAATTCCTGCTTTATTAACAGCAATATTCATACCCACCATCTAATTATGTTTTACACTTTATTCTTAAATAAAATTACAGCACTAATTTAATGATTTTGTGTCATATGAATTGTATAAAATCCAAAGCTGCTCTTCTTAAATAAAGCTTACAATTATATAAATTGTGTATCAGAGGTACTAAGAATTCCCAATTTCAGTTTATTCTTTACTGATGAGTAGATTTGTTGCAATCTGATGAAGTTAAATCTCTTCATTGGACATTGCACCATTTGATCACAAGTAGATAATACACTGCTGTTACAAACACTTAATATGACATCACTGAAAGGAAAGACATAGTTGGCTTCTTAATAGTGAATTCTTCTTCATAGGTGAAGAAGGCTGCTTTTTTTTTTTTTTAATCTTTTCAGAGTATATATGCTGAGCTCATAAAAGATATTTCTGCTTAAAAACTTGCCTGAAGTAAAGCTAAGTACATTGTTTACACAGGTCATAGTTAAGGGATGGGGGACTTTGTTCTGAAAAGCAGTGGTTCTGGAAAAGGACTGGGAATTGTGATGGGTAAATAGTTGTTCATGAGCAATCAGGGCAAAGCTGTGACAAGCAGGATTCTGGCACTCCTTGAATTTGAAACAGGGGCATTAGCAGGAAGGAGGGAGAAGGTGTAATCTCCTGCATACATAGCTGCAGAGACCACCACTGTTTAGCTGTAAGTAGTTCTGATATGTGCGTTTCAAAGAGAATACTGCAAATTTAGTAGCTTCAGAAAAGATGGACAAATATCTCAGAGTGAAATAATTTCTCAAAGAGTGATTTGAAACATGACGTGATCTTGAAACAATCAATATATAGACTTGACAAAAGAAAACTGATATTTACTTTTAAAAAAACACAAGAACAGTCAGTAACTAGCAGTTAAGTCTAGAGAAATTCAGACTGGAATTAAGGTGTATTTATTAAGATCAGACAGATAACTATTGGAATAATTACTAAAGAACAGAGAAAAAAATATTTATCATATTGTCTTCAAATATATTCTCTAATTCATCTGTGATAGAAGAATTATTAGAAAAAAAGCCCCAAACAATAACGTATCTTCTTCATACCTAAAGTCCAATTTAATTCACCTTCCCAGTGAAAACAATGCAAGAACGTAAGTCCCACTGGATTTAGTAGTTCTTTTGCCTGCCTTCTTTAAAATGACAAAACTGCTTGTGTGGCAGAAAGTCAGGGAAAAAGTGGGTAAAACCAACACTGAAACCATCTTAATGTCAAGGTAGCACACTAGTCATTTTAGGATGAAGACAGATGTACTGCCCTTTTCATACTTTACAAAGTTTGGAAGATGTTGCAATTTCAATTTATTACTTTCATGTGGGTGTGTGACTTAAAAGTGCATAAATATTAGGGCTAAAAGGCCACTTTTTGAGTACTGACAGTTAAACAAATAGATTTTCTCAACAGAAAATAGACTGCATTTAAGAGATCCTTATATGGGGTTATACTTTGGAGTGGTATCCATATTAATTTTTCCAGTACAACAGGTGACATGACTCATACTCAACATCTGCTCTTAATATTGACATTAACAGCTGAGAAAAAGTTCTACTTGCATAATTCTGTTGTTGGATAGTAGCATTATAAAGCATGATCTCGGGGTAAATTATACAATATTTATATTATACTCTTGCAACAGCTGAAGGATTTAGTCACATCTATCTTATATTTGAAAGATGAAGAGGGAAAAGACTTTTTTTCATTGGACTGTTATTCAGCTGTTTTTCATATTCCCATTCATAATCTTTATTCCTAAGAACTTTCTTTTTTTCTCTATGCTCTTGTTACCAGATAGCTGCTTTCATACTGCAGTATGGTATTTGAAGTTAAGTTATGCATGTGGTATTTTTGAAAAACACTGCTAATCTACTTCCTTCACATTGTTTTTAAAACATCTCAAAAAAATCCAAGATTTCCTAAACTGCAGAAGATATCCCGCTAACACTAAAATTCAATGGGGTATATACATCCACTAAATGTTTGTGTCTTTACATTTTTTTCTTTGATATCTACAATAATTTTTAGTCTGCATAATCCACAGAAAAAATCTACCGCAGATTCACCTATATCTTTACAGTTCACTGTGTTAGGTATACATTGTAGTAATCTTAAGTGTGTGTTTCTTCTTAAAAGCTTTAGAATAAAAATAAAACTACTTTTAAGAATAAAGTGCAGGGTCTTTCATCAAATAAGTATTCAAAATTGTTAATTGTAAATAAATATCCCAATGAGAAAATAATAAAACAAAAAAGCAGTTTCTACCACATAAGACAATTTTTTTCCATTCATAGCCATCTTTCTGTATGGGTGCTACCACATGGTGGAATGCTCTGATCATAAGATTCATGAGAAGAAAGCTGTGCAAACAAACCAGAATAACACTGTGGAGGAACTCAGGGTGCCTGCAAGGAGAATTAAGATGTTTCATCCCCTTCCTTTCAGCTTCCTCAGCAAGACTTGCTCTACCAGCCTTGAGATTCAGTTCATACCACTTTGCAAACCAATGACCTTTAAATCTTTTTCATGCTGAGAGACTTTCCTAATGAAAGAGTTGAGTTTCATTTCAGAGAACTTATGCAGAGCCTCACAAAGGAATTGTGGCACTTCAATTTCATTTTAGGCTGCATTCAAGTACTTAACTCTAAGGGGATTCTCTAAAAAAGCTGCTTTGCTGCTAGAGTGCTTCAGCATGCACAGGAACCAAAAGTTTTCAACACAAAGCTTAAATACATGTCTAAAGTTTTGCTACTGTGCATGCTGAGATAGCCACCAAGCTGGCTGAGCTGCATGACTCAGTGCCTAAAGCTGTCACAAATTCACAGCTTAGGCACCCCTGTACGAAAGTCCCTTGAGGTCTGGTCTGGTAAGCTTTACAGTACACCTAATACATCCTGACAGCTTGAAGGTCAGCCTAAAGCAATGGAGCCACAGTTATTTCTATTCAAAAGA
>JAOEGS010022181.1:0-11435 GCA_025447755.1 Corythornis vintsioides | reverse complement strand
AAAAGAGGTAACACCTTGCATTTGGACAAGACAAAGCAATCCATCAGTATTTGTCAAATAAAATGAACACGTTCAACTCAGTCACCTCTAGACTACTCCAAAGTATCACAAAACCGACAGAACTGAACCTGACAAACAATTAAAACTCCCAGAACCTCTTATTTAAGAGGCCTGGAGCTGTGCTACACGTTCTTGCAGATGTTAGCAAGGAAAGGCAAGGCCAGTTTTGCTGCTCTGTGCTCCAGGCTGCCCTCAGGACACGGCAGGTCAGATGTGAAGGGGCCAAAGGCAGGTAAAACACAACAACCCGTTAGGAGACGGGCCAGGTGTGCAGAGGAACCTCCTCCCGCGGTGTGTCTCATGCTGCCGCAGCCCGGAGCTGGCAGCTGCTGTGTGCAGCAGGCAACTGCAGCCTCAAAGCACCAGGAAACACGCTGCTCAGGGGGCTGGAAGGACAGGGAGCTCAGCAGGAACCCAGCCAGGCTGAGGGCAAAACGACAGCTCCTGTCCCACTAGCCACTCTTCTTTGTGCCTTCATACCTGCCCCTGGATGCCTCAAACCCTGCTCCTGCTTAGCAGCTTCCCTCGGGAAGGGGAAACTTCTCTGCACAGCCACTTTCAGCATTCCTCCCTGCTTGGGGAGTGTCTGCCCAACACAACTCTTGTATAAAACTAAACCCCAAAGGTGTTGCAGCAGCAGGGCAGCTGGCCAAGGCTCCTTTCTGCCTGCTGGCTTCACTGAGCAGCTGCTCCGAGCTCTGACCAGCAGGAATTCACTGACAGACTGAGTCCATGCTAGGGAAAGAAAGCCCTGATGCTGCAAAGAGGACGCACAAGTTTTGTGGCGCTGCAAAGCAGAAGTTTTACAGAGCATACACACCCTGGGATCTTCCCGTGGTGGGCTCACCTTTAAAGGTACAATGCCCTACAGTTTCGTTCTTTGAAAATCGGTGGTAAAAATTCACTTTACAGCCTGGTAAAACATCTTCCCCTCCCTTCACGCGGTGCTAAGGTTCCACCTACTGGCGTTCAACAGCAACACCCAGGAACTAGGCTCATTCGATTGCCCAGCTGCTTCAGCGGGACAATTTGCGTGTCTAGTCGCACAAATATTCATAGAATCTTCTTCAGACACATAACTGATCCTGCCAGCTGCCTAAAAATTTATCTCGGTCCTCGACGGGAAATTTTCCAGCTCATTCTCGTTGAAACATCTAAAGCAAAAGGGTATTAACCTAAAGCTGAGCCCTGGGATGGAGTGGCTGAGAGCATTAGCAGCTTGCAGGGAGGAGCTGAGCGGTCCTGTTCAGTTAGCCCTCCCATCCCTCTCTCGGCAGGGCACCTGCTCCCCGGCACAAACCCACCTCACCCAGGGCTGACTTTGTCTTCTGAAAGACAGCTCTGCTCCTACCTCCTTTAAGGCTATAAAACAAATCCATGCTTTTCTATGCACCCACAAATCCATTGCCACTCCCTGAGGCATGAGCAGAGCTTTACCAACTCTGAAAAGTCACTGTCTTCACAGGAAAACGAAAAGGAAGAAAAAAAAGAAGGCAACTATTCAATGAAATGTGAAACTTCATTCATTTATCAGCTGCCACATTAGAGGTGAAAAGCAGATATTTCAAAGTAATTCTGGTATCTTACATAAACAACATGACAGAGTTGGTGCAGTTGGTCCACAGAGATCACACCCATTTAAAGAGAAGAAATACAAACAAACAAAAGGAAACTAACCTAGCTCATGACTTGTGGAGCATGGGATGGAGGGAAGCTCTTTAACTCCTTCATGCAGCTTCTTCTGTTTATTTTCATTTCAAGCAGCTTTCCCTTCAGTCACATGCAGTTGGAGGCTGCAGCCAGCAAATCACAGGTGCTTCTAGAATGCGACTGCAATGCAAAAGAATTGTTTGGATTTATTTCTGCTCTGTAGCAATGTCTCTCCAGTCCCTCTCCACCCAGGAACTGTTTGGCTTTATCACTGCTCTGCAGCAGTGTCTCCAATCCCTCTCCACCCCTGACCTCTCCACCTTCACCCAGGTGTTAATGGGCAGGGAATGGCTCTTTTAATAAAGATAAAAACCTCCGGTGGTTTTTAACCCTCCTTGCCTGGTGAAATTGAAAGGAGAAACTACGACTACACAATGCCTGACAAGCCCCTGGGTTCCTGCCCAGCGCACCTCGACTTAGGTCTGGTTTGCAGCTGAGCTGAGCTCACGTTTCTCTAGTTTATTTCACAAACGTCGAGACCGCCACCGCCACCTACAGTCTCTCACACCTACACCGCCTCTCACGCCCACGGCATAAACGCACAGGTTGCGGAGCCTCCTTCACCTGCCAAAGCCTCCGAGCGGCTCCCGCCCGCCCAGCAGCTTCTCCCTCCTCCGCAGCGCAGGGGCGGGGGCAGGACCGGGCAGCGACCCTCGCAGTGACCTCCCCTCCGAAATACCCCCGTCCATGGACTACGGGGCTGGGGGCAAAGTGCCCTCGGGGGGCAAAGCTTCCCACAGCTCTTCTCTTCCCGCGGAGCAAAGCGGGCCAGGGGACATTTCGGGCTCCGAGCCGGGTGACGCGCCCCAGAAAGCCCCTGAGCAGCGGGAGGTGCCCCCGCCTCAGAGCGGGACCCTCAGAGCACGACCCACCCCCGCCTCAGGGCGGGACCCCTGCCCGCCTCAGGGGGCTCGCGCGGCTGCGGCTGCTGACGACAGCGGGTGGAGCTCGCGCAGCTGCGGAGGCGGGAAGGGCGGAGCTGCAAAGAGCCAGGAGCCCTCGCCAGGGATTCAACTGATAGGTGGCTCCATAGCTCAGTGGTTAGAGCACTGGTCTTGTAAACCAGGGGTCGCGAGTTCGATCCTCGCTGGGGCCTCAGCAGATTTTACTTTTTTTTTCTTTTTCCCATTTTCTTTTCTCTTTTTCCACATCTTTTCCTCCCCCAGCTCAACGGAGTTTCTCTCCTGCCCGCGGGGACAGAGGGAAAGGAGGGGCCGGCTCCGGCTGCCGCCTTTTTCCTCCCAGACGTGGCGCTGCAGCTGCCCCAGGAGGTGTTTGCCTTCGGCTCCGGGCCGAGGGCTGCAGGCGAGATCGGGCAATGTGGGCAGGATCCCCGGAGCTCTGGCGCAGCCGCACAGCCCCGCTCCGCCCAGCGAGCCCCGCCCCGGTCCCCGCAACGCGCACTCCCTGGGAGGGACTTTCCCGGTGCTGGGGGCTGGAACCCGCGCTGCTACCCCGGGAGTGACTTCTAGTAGGTAGAAGAGTTTTCAGTAGCTCTGAGCCTTTGTTCATTGCCTCTCTCTGGGTAAACAAGCCCTGAACGCACACCGTGGGTGTGTGGCACATGGAAAAACTCCCCTTGTAGCCACTGAAGAGCAGCATCTATTTGCCCAAGCTGCAGATCTTCAGAGCCTGCAGCTCTTCTCCCTGAAGCCAGCCCTGCACTCTGCATGTGTTTCAGGGGAGGAGCAGGTACCAGCAGCAGCCTCTGCACCCCTCCCAGCCTCAGAAGGCATTTCCACACTGCTCCAAGGTGAACACACCAATACCTGTGACAAATGCCACTGCTAGTCCTCCAGGGATTCTGAAATGCAGTCCAGCAGTCATGCACATCATCTACACCTCAGGAAAATCAACCCTTAAATGCTAGTGATACAGAAATTCACACCCTCGTCCTAAATACTTCTCAAATGTATTTGAAACCAGTGAAATATGGGACTAAGATTAAAGTAACTCCTCAAATTTACCAGTTGATTTTTATTATAAAATAAATACAAACCAAGGCTTTTTTTTACAGGAATATATAAAAAAACTCCAGCACTGAGTCAACAGGCTACAAGTTTTAGAATAACACCAATACACAAGAGAGTTTCAGAGAGAAAACTCAGTACAGCAAGAACCTTAAGGACGCCTTCTAATCAAAGCTGCACAGAGGAATCTGACAGACCAGATATTCTCAAGTAAACAAGATTGTTCTTATTCACAAATCTCTTCAGCACCCGAAACCTCTTCAGCTGAGCTTTGCAGCCTTGGTGTGATACATATTTGAAGTACTTGCATTCTAAGGAGAGAAAAAAACAAAGGCATGTAGTTAATACCATGATGGAAGCAAATACCAAATGCTTTTGTTGTTTAAACGACATGCAAACAGCTAAGAATTTTTGTCTTCATGAAGACACACAGATTAGAGATGTAACTGCCCCACTTATCTTTTTCCAGCCAGAAAACAACCCACATGTGTAATTATGATCTGCCTTGCAAAACAATTTCTTCCCTTTTGTTTCTACTCTTCAGATGTATCACAAAATCAGCTGCTGAGAGTGTAAAGCAGCACTGATTTCATACAGTCATTTCTCCTGTTGGATCGGGAAAACAGAGGCTCATACTGTCACTAATAAGCACAGAAGCTTCATTGAAGTATTAGAATTGTTCCAGCTCTAAATCAGCCATCTGGAAACAAAAGCTGGGAGACATTTGAGAACATATTACTGAAAGAAAAAATAAGATATTGTCAATATGATCAGTTGTTTGTGAAGTCACAGCAAAGCTGCCAACGAAGTCATTTCTCACCCTGCCTGTGAGGGACAGTCCCCACACCTTCTTCTTGGCCTCATGTTCCACTGGGCTTGGCAGTTTGCAAGAATGCTACTGGAGAGGTCATGATCTCCCCCTTCTCAGCAAACTGCTGATGGTTTTCACTCAGGACTCCCCCCTGTCCTGCACTGCACCACCCCCATGGTCCTCAGCAGCCATCAGCTCCCAGCATTTGCCAGACACTGCCTAGGCTGGCACCCTGGAGGGAAACTCCCCTCTTTCATGTTGTGCTGTTGGAAATTGTGGCTTGGAGGTTCAGTGACTGGGGAAATAGCATCCTGACTGCTCAGCAAGGTCAGAGCAGAAATGTGAGGCAGGGTAAGACAAGCTCTGCACAACATGCCTCCCTGTCAAACACCAAGCCAACTGAAACACCCTCCTTGTGTTCAGCTTCCAAGACAATCATCGTTCTTAGAAGGAAATTAGTTCTTCCAGGGAGCAGATCAGCTGCTGGGCTCATCAGGGCAAAAATAGAGTTGCTGTTCCACACAGTGAGAAGGACAGAACATTTAGTATTACCCTTTCCCAGTAGGATCCCAGCCAACAGAGCTTTTCCATAGGCAAGGCTTTCATTTTGCTGCCAGTTCCTCTTTGCCCAGTAACGGCTGAAATGGAAGGCTGGCCACCAGTCCTTCCTGGAGCTCCACTCTTGCTTGATCCACTCAAGATGCTTCTCAGATCTGGGAAAAAGAGTGAAACAAGTTACAGAAGAGGTTAAAGTGGGATAAAGAGATGATCAGGAGCCATCAGCTTGCTCCATAGGCACACTGACCTTACACTGCAGGCTGAAGCACGCATCTCAACAGAAAAAAAACCCAACTTTTTTGTTTACTCCCTGTGAAGACTAGTGAGGCAGGAGGAGAACTCCTGCAGTTTGATTTAGACTTGGCAGTAACACAGATTAGGGTGTGAAATGAAGCAAGCCTTTGACTTGTGAGACAGTTTGTCAACACTAAGTAGAAAGTTTCTCCAAGTTTGTCAACAAATGAGTAGCATGAAGGGGCTGGTTTGACAGTTTTTGGTTTTCAGCCCAGTGTATCAGAGATTATTGATGCTTATAAATATCTGAAAGGCAGGGGTCAAGAGGATGGGGCCAGTTTGTTCAGGGACAACAGGCTCTAACTGGAAGTTCCACCTAGAGATAAGGAAAACCACTCTTCCTGTGAGGGTGCCAGGGCACTGGAAGGGGCTGCCCAGGGAGGTTGGGGAGTTTCCTTCTCTGAAGAGACTCCAAACCTGCCTGGATCTGTTCCTGTGTGACCTGCTCAGGCAGTGGGATTGAACTAGATGATCCTCAGAGGTCTTTTCCAAGCCCTACCATGATGTGACTGAGATGCTTACGTGACAATTTGCTTGACCTGTCTTGCCAAGCAGCTCCATGCTTTCACATTCTCCTTCCAGCCAGAATAATCCAGGACTGCAAAAATCACTTCTAGTCCCAGTCGACGTTTCTTCCTCTTCTCTGGAGAAAGATCAGGCTGATTAATGAATTGTTTAGATCAGGCTGAACTCATTAGTAAGCAACAAATTAAACAGTTCTCCACCCTGCCTCCCCCAGTGCTGATACTGTCCCTGCTCCTGAGGGTTCCTCCCATTGCCTTCTGTTTCTTCCAAGAGATAAAGAGATGCTTCCCAGCTCCAGAGCACAACTCACCCTAGAGACTCTCTGTCCCTACTGGGGCTATTGTGAAGGAGCCAGACACTTCCCATCAGCAGAGTTCTCCAAATCATTTCTTCTTCAAAGCTCAGATTACCCACACGGGCTCAGGAAAGCTCTGCTGATGCAGACACTTCCCAGCAAGGGGAGCTCTGAGCCAGCAGCTTGGCTTTGTTCCCCCTCTCAGAGCAAGGCAGAGCAATGTTGTTCCAAGGAGGTGTCACAAACTTGCTGACTCGCTGGAACATTCTAGGTCATGGGAAGACAGCTTGGAATGCAGCTGATCAGGATGGAAAAACAGTCTCCAGACTGGAAGACTTTTCTACTAGCTTGAAGATTTTGTTCTTTGATATCCATGAATTAAAGCATAGATCCTAAAGCAACTTCTCCTGAAGAGCAGGAGACACCAAAAAGGGAACAGAGACCCTGACGTTCAGGGCATGAGGCACCTCAAAAAGTTCTTTTAGAGATCCTGGCTAAACAGTTTGATTAGATCAGCCTTCAGAAAAACTAAGGTATTATTCTCTATAATAACTAAGAGTATTATTCCAAATTAACATAACAGAGCAAAGATATTTAAAGACTTACTTGATTTTTGAAGCATGGCATGAAAATCTATCATCAGTTCATGAGAAGGAACAAGATCATGCAAGATCTGAAAAACAGAAATAAAACCACAGAGCCCAGATATATCAAATATATATGTAAAAACCTTTGAAGACCTTCAGCACAAGCTTCCAAGTTTGGGGTGTTTTAGGAAAACAAACCAACCCAGTGCCTTGGTATGAGAAATAAATATCTAGGTCCATTTTGCCCACCTGGGATGCCACAGCTCTGTGGGAATGCATGAAACACCTTGATTTACATGTGACAAATACACCAGTCTCAAGGAAATCCCAACTCCATATCCCTTTTCAGAGCACATTTTCTTCCTAGGCCAGCTCCAGCACACCTGTCTGCTGCTCTGCACACTGGATCAGTTTGACCCAGCAGTCTGTCACTCTCCTGTGAGGCAGTGTCTAAAGCCACTGCTAAAAGGCACTGGGAAGCTGGGATTTGACACAGTCTAAACTTTATAACTTAGTCATAAAACACCTGCCCTGATGAAAGTACATTGGTGCCATCAAGTGGCAAACCAGACTGCAGAGCCTTGTTTCCAAGGAGCTACCAAGATCAAAGAGCCAGGGAGGCAGGAACTTAAAAGCAGTAATACAAGAGAGGCCTTGTCTGCCAACAGCCAGAAAAAAATAGCTTGTTTTAGCTTAAATGCATAGCTCATTGGAAACAAGCAGTAAAACCAGTTGCTAGACAGGATAAATATGTGAAAGAGCAACTAAGGGTTGGGTATTTAGGGTGTTTGTTGTTGTGGGGATGACTCTGATCTAGGAGCTTCTTTCCAGCCAGGATTATGTGATTCTGGAGCTAACAATTCCTTCAACATTGTTAAGATCCAACTGTAACTGCAGCTAGAGCAGGGTGCTCAGAGCCTCCTCCAGCCCCACCTGGGATGGCTCCAGGGATGGGGCCTCCACCACCTCCCTGGGCACCCTGTGCCAGTGGCCACCCCTCTGCTGGGAAAGAACTTGCCTTCAGTGCAGAGATGAGTGATTTCTTGGATTCACCATGTCTCTTGAGGAACTGGTAGAGGTACACGTGAGCATTGGGGTTAGCAGGGAACTTGGAGTTGTAGGCATATTCATTTAAGACTTGGAGGGCTTCCTCATGGTCTCCGTAGAATTCCAACAGCTGTGAGGAGTTCAGGCTGTCATTAGCTGGCCACATAGCAGCAACCAGTCCCTTACAACTGATTTTGGGGTGCCACAGAGCTGTCCAACAGCATGGCCTGCACCCAAGAGTAAGACTAAGACTAAGGCATCTTCATTTTATAGCCCACTCTCTGCCATGGGCAAAAACTCACACAGAAGGATTAAAAGGGGCAATTCCTTTAACACTTAATCTTTAAATCTCTTTGAAATGGTTTACTTTTAACCTCAGTTCTCAATTCTAAGTGAATAATTAAAAAATAACTAACTAAAAGCCCACCCCAGAGCAGAGGGACTGCACATTTGGAGTCTTTAACATTCAGCAGATCCAGGAAAACAGCACACTGCCAAGTGTTCAGGCATGTCAACAAAGCAGCTGTGCTCCAGGTTCTGGGCTAGCATCACAAAACCAAAACATACAGGCTGTTTGTCTATTTCCTTCCCTTAGCAATGCACAGATCAAGTTCTTTTTGTACTCTGTGCAGGCTCTGCAGCTCTACCAGGAGTAAACTGTGTTCCAGTGAGAGCAGGGATACGAGCAGACATATGTGGCTTCTACACACTTGGCTGTCACCCCCCACACATCAAAAACCCTGCAGATATGAAGATTAGACAGGGAAAGCCAAGAGGAAGAGAGCTGTAAAACACCCTTACATCCACATAGCACTTCACAAACAGATCCCAGACTCCAGGCACTTTCAGAATCTCCTTTAAATTGACTGCTGCCTTCCGAAAGCAGCCGTGCATTTCCTGCTCAGCAGACAGGTCCTCCAGCCCATCCTGACCTGCCAAGACACACAATGCCACACTCAGCTCTGCTCAGCAGAGGACATGATGCCCCCAAGAGACAATCCCACTGTGCCAAGCAAGGACTCCAGGCAGGGAGTGTTAAGACAACAGGCCTCGGTCTCCTCACTATTGAGACAGGAATTTCCACATTCAAATTGATCAGCATCCAATTTTAACTTGGAGGCACCATGGAGAGTGTTCTGAGACAAGATGCCACCAGCAAGGACCACAAACCAAACTCAACTCTTTTGTTTTTTCAAAGAAAGTAGCAGCAATGCAGTGCAACTGCTAGCAGCCAGCAGGTAATGCCACACACAAGCAGTAACTTACCTTTAAAGACACTGAAATTCAAGCAAGTTTGGGGTTTTTTGCTAGAACTCAAAGCTGTGTCAGCAGTCAAGCACCTGCTTTCAAGCCTCAGCTGTAAGTGAACAGTCTTTTGATCATTATTTCAGGTGATACTGCTGGATGGAAGAAATGTGACTGAGGCAGAGAAGTTTCTTAACAGCTGTTCAGAGAAGCACAGGTCAGTGTGACATGTTGGCACCACCAGCATTACCAATATAGATTTGTGTACCAGCCACACCAGAATTTGAAGGCTAGCAAAGGAAAATGTGTCCTTGCCAACCACAGCGTCCACAGGAGAAGCAAGGTGAAGTTTAGAGCTCAGCACAAACACTCACCACCCTCCAGCAGGATGTTCTTCTGCTTAGACCAGCTGTAGTAGTCCAACAGTCCCCTGTAAGCCTGAATCAGTTTCATTTCCTGATCCTGAATGGCTGTTTGCTCTCCAAACCTCCAGCTTTCTGCCAGAGCCAGGTTCTGGTAAGCTTCCTCTACCCTCCCATTACAAAGGAGATGAAAGACATGCTCCAGGCAAACCTGCAGGGCAAACAGCAGCTCACATTAGAGACTGGCAGCAGAGCAGCAAAGCCCTACAGATGTGCAGAGAAAGAACAGGCTCCTGACTGACATGCATAGAAAATACTGCAAATCCATGAAGGGATTTTAATCAGAAGAGCATTTTACACATATTTTTTTATCCAAATAGTATTTTCACAAGGAATTTTGGAGAAAAACACAGGAATGGGAGAATGTGTCACTGCAGGCAGGGAGATGAGCCAAGAACCCAAGTACTGTTTTCTGTCTGGAAATGCTGGAGCAATGTAATTAGCAATTAAATTAATTAAATTAGCAATGTAAAGCATCCCTCATATACCAAGATATATCCCTGGGAAGGGAAAGGGCTGAAGCTCTTCAAAGCTGAGGGGCCAGCAGTGGTACTTCCCAAGGCAGCAGCAAGCAGCTGTCTCAAACATGCTTCTCATTACCCAGTGCTGCAGCTATTTCAGAAGAGCCAGCAGTGCCTTGGGGAAATGCAGCTGGCTCACATTTATTTTTCACTGGGTCACCTAAAGAGGGGTGTCCCACCACCCAGGATTAGGCACTGCAGAAAAGCCTAGCCCTTCAGTGAACTCCTGGAACAAAAGACACAGAATGAAGACAGAAGCAGCAGCAGCAAACCACAACAATCTAAATTGGAATAAGTCACCCCAGGAAAAAACAACTAGAGGTGGTGACCCAGGGGTCTGCTGCTTATTCAGACCAGCCACTCAAAAAGGGGGTGGGTAATGATGAAAACATTTCAGTCCAACTGTTTAGTCAGGAGCACAGGGGCCAAAGGAAGGGCTGGAGACACAACCTGTCAGGTGTTAGTGTGTAATTAGATGATACTGAGGCATCCATGAAAAAATAACTGTTTCAAATTCAAATATCAATTACAGATCTTAATTAAAGGCACTTCTAAGGGCTGACAATGCACTGTCATCAAATACATAGGCCAAATGAGGTTAGGTAAAGAATAATATCATGCCCTTGGGAACTCAGATGTTTGGTGGTTTGGGGTACTTTGTTGTTACACTATTGTCAGACATACATTTCCAAAACTAGTAAGTGTTCAGGTAATCCTGGAAAACTCCTAAGGCTGCATTAAGTACACTCACCTTCAAATACCTTTTAACTCCTAAGGTTTTCATCTGTTCTATGAAGGAGTTGAACTCTTTCACATTGCCCTGGGAATGATGGCACAAAATTTCACTTCCAATTCTCCAAATCATCTATCAGTGGGGAGAAAGATTCAGATATTATTTTAGTACAAATACAAATATAACCTTAGTACCCTCATCTCAAACTTACAGTTACTGTAACAGATTAGAAAAAAAAAATTTGAATTACAAACCTAATTCTACTACCTACTGCTACAGCAACCTACATATTCATCTAGCAGGACTTTTATAATCACCCAATTATAAATGCAGCACTTAGCAACACTTGTGAAAAAAGGCATTTGTCAGAATATTTCCCCTCCTGGCACTGAAAAATGATGTTTTCCCTTGATATGATGCCACAAGCTACACATGACACTTCAAACTCAGCAATGCAGGGTACTTCCAGTTAGGTGCAGCACCCTGCTATAGTGACAGTGGCAGCATTTACTGCTTCTCCATTCTACAAGACTCCTCCAGGATGATTTGTCATAGCTGAGCTCCTTACCTTATACCAAGCCAAGTTTTCATCTGTTGTGTCAAGAGCCTTCGTTAAAAAACAAGCAATAAACCCAAAGGAAAAGCCCCAAAAGCCCA
>JAOEGS010022177.1:88769-119452 GCA_025447755.1 Corythornis vintsioides | reverse complement strand
ATTTAAATATTGTTTCATACTATATTTTATTTTATTTATTAATTACTTTTTTTATTGAAGAAAAGTGTTTTAGTGAAACATTTAGTCCAGGCCATGTTATAGGTTGGGGGGGAAGGGGGAGAGTGATTGAGTTTGCTATCTCCAGCATCCCTGGGAATTTCTTGTTTCTCAAACAAAGCTTTTAAAGGAGGTAATTAATGGTAAAACAGATGAAAATAAGCAAACTGGCCATTTTCTAGGCAGCTGGAGTGTTAAAGGAAGACCCAGATTTGGAAGTTTAAGAGGAAAAACTTCAAAGGTTGATAAGAAGTCAGTGGAGAAAATGCCCAAATCATTTGCCATGTGTCTTTTAAACTCTTATTTTGCACCAGGAGTTTCCCATTCAAGGACTGGTGACACTGATTAATCTTTGGCATTTGAGGAGTGTGCGACTGGAGGTGACAAAAGACATCCTCAGAAGGGTAAAACCCTGTTTTATTTGTGGTGATTAAGTGGTTCTGGGTGCAGTAATGTAAATATTTCACTACTGTCTTTTCCCTGATGCCATCTCTTGATAACACACCTGCCAAAATACCTCACTTCAGGGTGCTCAGGGTGGTCTTGTGTGTGTAGCAAAGTGTCTGATGATGTCTTGAGGCTGATGGAGAGTAGTGGGCTCTGTGTTTGTCCCTTGTGAGAATTATGTTCTCAGCACATTTATGAGTTTTTGACACTATGGTGAAGATCACTTATTATCCAGAAAAAGGAGCAATATAGACTCTATTAATACATATTTTTTCTTATTATTTTTCTTTGCTAACTCTAAACCTTCAGGTTCTTTGAGTTCCTATAAAATATATCTAATTAATTTGTGTGCTTAATCTTTCAATATGCTTTGGGGTTGTTTACTATCAAAATAAGCATTATTTTCAATGTATTCTAAGAAAGAGATCAGCACCCTGAATTATTTGTTGCAAATAAATTATACAGTAAACAACCTACTTTCTGTTGTTTGTAAGCCTGTGTCACTGACCATGTTTGTTTTAAGCATTAGGTGCATCTATTTTGGTCTATGGATTATTCATGATAGGTTCATTTCAGCTAGACAAGGCTTGTGATGTATAATGGATTATCCAGTTCATGTTTGGGTTCCTTTTCCCTGTTTCCTTATCAGGTCACTGAAGCTTTTTCTGAAGAAAGGAGTAATGTTTAAAATTAGTGAAATCATCAGAATCCAAAAGTATTTTGCAAATGACCTGGCAATTATCTGTATACAATGAATAATACAATTCAGTGAAAATCATCAGAGCTCACTCATGACTTAATTCTGAATTAGTTCATTGTTTGACCAGCTCTACTTCTTTTCTCCAGCTAGGATGGGATGCAGGCTGATCCTTCCCTTCCTCCCTGTGACTGTATGTGGGTCTGACTCCACTGATGTTGACAGATTTCTAAGTCCCATCTAGAGATGAAAAATGATCCTAGAATCCTAGAGATGTCTGGGTTGAAGGGAGCTCCAGAGCTCATCCAGTCAAACCCTGTGCTGAGAGCAGGGACATCTGCAACTAGAGCAGGGTGCTCAGAGCCTCCTCAAGCCCCACCTGGAATGTCTCCAGGGATGGGGCCTCAACCACCTACCTGGGCAACCTGTGCCAGTGTCCACCACTCTGCTGGGAAAGAACTTCTTCCTTAATTCTCATCTTAATCCACTCCTTTTTCATTTAAACCATTGGCCCTTTTCCTTTCACTGCAGGCCTTTGGAAACAGCCCCTCTCCAGGCTTTGGATCAGCTCCCTTCAGGCACTGGAAGGTGCTTCTAAGTCTCCTGGAGCCTTCTCCAGGCTGAACAATCCCAGCTCCCTCAGTGAGGAGAGAGCCTTGCTCCCTGCATCCAGCTGTCAAACAATGTGATCAGGCTCTGTTCTGGGTGTTGTGTTTATGCTGCTCTGGTGCAGGAGTGACCGTTGAGACTGGCTCAGATCTTGCCCTAATATTCCAGTGCTGTCCCAGAGCTCGATTAAGTAAATCTGTATGCAATGTTAATTTAAAAGACCAAGAACAGACATTCCAAGTGTTTTTGTTCTGTGAGGTGCTGCTGTTGCTGAACTGGAGTGGTGACATGGCACGTGCACGACCCACTGGATTCTATTTGAATCTCTGGTTAACACTTGAGATTTGGAAGAGTTTGAAGTTGTCTACTTTCTTGCCAATTACTCCACCAGGCTGAGATCTGAGAGAGCTTCTTGACAAGTAAACTGTGAGCAGTGGTTATATGAGAAGTGCCTGTCATGAAAAATCGTAAAGATATTGGCTCGGTGGTCAGAAAACAAACCCGTTTCCTGGGAGTTTAGCAACTCTGTCATGAATTCTCTCAGTTTGTTTAACACAGTTTCCAAAGGTGTGTTTTTTGTTAATACTGTGTATGGTAAGTGCTACAATTTTCCTGACAGCTTGGGGAAGAAGTGATGAACACAGTGAATAAGCTCCATCAAACAGGGCCAGGAATGATAACTGTTCCAGTAATGTCAGCTCATCTTAATAGTGCATTCTTTGGCACTGTACCTTTGTGACAGTTCAGAGCTTGCTTTCCCTCTATCCCTTCCTTCTCCATAACCATCCCCCCCAGATAAAAAATAAATTGAAAAGTCACGTTGTCACACTGTCACATTTCTGGATTCCCTTTGGTAAAATCCAAAGGAATAGCAGGACTCTTGAGATATGGGAGAGATTATAAAGTGTTTCTCAAGTTTGTTCCCTGACAAAGCTTCATCTTTGAGAGATTTGCAATAGATCTACTTTTTTTTTTTCTTTTTTTTTTAACTTTTATTCATTGTTTTTTTGGCAAGTGACTTGTTTTCCAGTGAAAGCTGTTGCCTTTACTGTAAATGACCATTCAGAACTTTGAGCACAGCAAGAATAATGTTTCTGTTTGGCTAGAAGACGTGAGCTTAGGGATAATCTCCTACCTCTCCTCGTACAAAGAGATCTGTTAACGAGCCAGCACATTACTCAGATGCTGGCAGCAGAGAGCCTGCATTTTAGAATGAGAGTTAACTTAAAAAATATCCATCAACTTGATCATATGTCTGATGACTTGTACCTTCCTGCAAATAAAAGCCCAATTTGCTAGGTGCTGAAGACTTAGTTCTTTTAACATGGTTTGTTCTGAAGCTTCAATAGATGTCATGTTATTCTTAAACACAAAAAGCTATTACAGATTCCCTGTGGTAAATTCACTATTGATAGGGAGCAAAAACTCTGTTTTGTTCTGTCTTTCATGAACTAAAATAGAATTATTTTATCTACCAGATGAACTAAGTCTGGAGGCCTGGATATTAGCAGAATCAAGTATGATCTCAGCCTAGCTCTTTGCTGCTTATTTTCTTCTGTGTGTGGGGCAGGGATATGATATCAAACCAAAGAAACTTTCCAGACCCTCCTAGGTCTGAGCTAATGTCACTTTCTAGTTTTCAAGTGCTGAGGCTGAGCTGTCCCGAGGTCCCTGTCAGTGCAGGGAGCTATTTAAATAAATGCATCTCTTTGTTCAGGCAAGTCACAGAGCAGCAGCAGCTTGTACAGTCTGGCATGTGTTTCAGAAGCAGGCTCTGTTTGAGTCGTACCCACAGTTGCACATGAGCATCCCTTCTCTGTTCCTGCTGGCTAGGGGATGGAGAGAAGGAAGCCTGAGGGAGTTAGTGGTTGTCGTGTGGAATTTGGGGAAAACTTCTAAATGAACTCTTCATTTTTGCTACTTTTCCTAATGGATATTGTATTCCACATACATTGCCCAGCTCAGTTGCAATGGATTCCTTGCAAGCAAGGAATGTTTTCCTTTTGTCAGGAGCCACGTTAGGGACAGAAGAGTCATGGAGGGATCCTTGTGGAAGGAGATGGTTTAGCCACCATTCCTCTGCTCCCATTCTGAGTATGACCATGCACAGGGCTGTAGCTGTGCAGGTGATGTGCTGCTCTGGAAAGGAGTAAATTCTCATTTTCAGAGAAGGTGCTGAATGAGATGGTGCTCTCATGAAGGGATTGGGGTGGTGATCCAGGCAAGGCTGCAAGCAACAGTCCCAGAAATCATGAAGTCACTTTGCTGTTAATGTGCAGCTTTTCCTTCACAGGTTACCCCATCACCTCTTAGTAGGAAGATAAAGACAGAAGTGCTTCTGTAACTGAAAATCAGGTTCCTCTTGCCCTGCCTCAGGGGTGTAGGTAGCATGACTGTGTAGCAGAGATTCTGCCACCCCAGAAAGAGATTCAGAATCTGCTGCCAGAGAGAATCCAGACTTCCACTGACAATTCAAATGGATCTTCTGGTTGGAGAACCTCCCAACCCAGCTGAAAAGCCTTCTTTTGTCTGAGCTGAAGTCCTGTTCTCTTTGAATAGGTCTGTTCTCTGACTGCTACAAAGTCATTGCTGCTTTGGCATCATTCCTGATGTTTTTATGATCCTCATTTTAATGTACTGCATATTTTTCATTTTGGGACAGTGCTCAAAAATTTGCCTATAAATGCCACTTCAGCTGGGTGAATGCTGCTTTTTATCACCACTCTGCTAAAGGCATTGCTGTTGTTTTCCCAGACCACTGCTTTGGTTTGTTGATGTTGAAGCCAATTTCAGCACAGGCACAACGAGTTAATGTTTGTCCTGCTTGTTTGTGTAGAGATTGCAGCTCAGAGACCAACCTGTAGCAGGCAACAGAATGCAGCCACTTTAGGAGATACACATAAAGACCTGCACATGTTTTCTGAGAGGGAAATTTTGGGGCCGGAGGGAGGCAAGATGGGAAGGAGACAAAAAAACACCTCTGGATATTGTCTGATGAAATACATCAGAACAGGAGGAATGCTGACTCTCCCCTTTCCTGCCCTACACCATTTTTCTATGAGCAGCTTCTTGCTGTATGGGAAAGGCCTCTTTGTTTCAAGGTGCCTAGATGAGGAGTGGACAGGCTGGGATAGGCCAGGAACCTCAGGGAGGGGTTGATGGGAAGGAGGCAGTGCTGTGAACAGGGCAGCACTGAACCATCACTGTGATTTCTGCTTTTCCAGATGGAAATTAAATTACAACAGCCTCCTCTTTGGTCCTTTTAATTTCATCCCCTTTCTGGATCAGATGTACTGAACCTTGGGGGAATGGAGACTCCCCTCAGTTAGATGTTTGTGTGGGTAGCACAAGAGAGTCAGTCCCCTCACTTCCCTGTGGGACCCTGTCAGTGAGATTAGGAACAGCAAGGCTGGTCCCTGACAGCTTTAGCCCATCTTGAGGTTGTCTTCAAGCCTGGGGGCTGTTGAGATTTTCTTTACAAGCTTCTGTATAAAAAGCCTCACCACAAAAATTCCTCTTTGTTTTTTAAACTAGCTTGAGCAGATATTTTAATTAAAAACTACCAGTGGCAGTACATAGCAGGGCACTGGAAACCCTTTCTCTGTGGCAGTTTCTCAGCACAAATGCTTCTGTGTGGTTATGGTCACATGTTTGATTGACTTGGTTCCCAAGCTGATGTTCACAGTACTGTATTCATCTTGTTCAGATGACTGTGACATGCTGCCTGAATGCACTGTTGCTGACAGGGAATGTGAGGAGAACCAGACAGTTGACAGCATCTCCATTTTTCAGAGCTGATGTAGGATGATCTGTCACATGATGCAAGGCCACAGCCTGTCATTTATACAGCTACAGCTGTAATGTGGGTAAAATGAGCAGAAATGACAGAGAACTGATGTGGGGGGAAACTATTTATGCCCATCTCCTCTCACAAAATTGCACGAGCATTCTTTTATTTGAACAATTGCTATATTGATCTCAGGTATGGATGTGCTATGGGTTGGAAAAGCACTGGCAGCCCATCCATGCCTGCTGTTCAGGGTAAGGTGTCTGCCCAGGGTGGGTGTCAGAGATCCTTTGAGCTGGTTCCATGACGGCTGTTAGGAAGCCTTGCTCATTGTTGCTTGGAGTGCAGAAGGAATGGCAGCCAGAACCTTGGGACATTCAAAAAGTTGCTTTATCTTGAGCTAAATAACAATACTCTCAAGAGAGCCAAGCTCTCGAGCTGGGAGCTGTAACAGCCTTGTATATTTTGTAAGAGGTGCAGAGGAAAGACACCCCTAAGGATGTATTCAGTGCTGCCATTCAGCACCTAAAATGCATCAAGGAACCTTTTCTGCCAGAGATGATTGAAGAAGCATTCATCTCACCCTCCAGGTCAGGCAGCCTGTGGTCTCTATAGTTACTGGGGAAACAAGTGGAGGAAGAGGTAAATTGTCTGCAGTCCTTTTACCTCCATTTTCCCTTGTGCAGTGATCAATGTGTTCCTGGTTTGGGTGGTCTTCCCTGTAGTTTGGGAATGGTTGTTGTTGTAGCACTGGACTGTTCAGAGCTGTGTAAGGCAATGCAGCAGCATCCTAAGGGCAGCATTCAGAAATGCATCTTCTCTTGCTGTCTGCCTGTTCCCCTCGTTCCCATGTGTCCCAACATGGGAGGTGGGACACAGTGGTAGAGGGGTGAGGCATGAACTGTGCTGTCCCAGTCTGTGCACTAGGAGTCATGAGCCTGAGTTGTGAGTCCTAGTTGCCTCCCTACTTGACTTTTTCTCTGTGCTGTGCATAATAAATTGCTGATGGCCTGAACATGAAGGAAACATGATGTGCACTGCCTACCATGCTGGGGTTTTAGGTGAGCATAAGGCTCCTTTCCGTTCCCCTCATTCTCTGTTCACCTTCTCAGAAGCAAAGGGAGAGTCAGTGCCTCGGCTCCCTCCTCTCTGGTTATGAGGGTCACCCTTGCATAGGGCTGGGAGTAAGGAACAACATTCTTGTGCATCCTTAAAGTCTTGCTTGACTCTGTAAATGGTATTCTTGTGCCTAACTTGGGTTAAAAAGAAAGCCCCATGATGTGTGTGGTACTTCTGTGACAAATGTTTCATTTTTCTTAGTATCATATACTTCTGTTGAGATGACTGGGGCACCACACTTGACAATGATGAATTATTTACAGCAGACCAACAACCATTTATCCTGTGGTACCATCTGCCATAAAGATCACATTTTGTCTTAGCAGTTTCCTCCCTTTGTTATTCTTTTCAACAGCATTTGAAGATGTGGAAGCAGTGAGGAATGGATAACCACCTCTGGGCCATGGATTCAGAGTTATGTTCAGATGCTCCTGGACAACAGTGTTAAAGGTTAAATGCTCTTGGCATTTGATGGGAAAAACTCTAGCAAAGGTGAAGTGAATGATGCAAGCCTAGCATGAGCTTTAACTGTTTAGGATGTTTCCCATGTGCATCCTTTGCTGGTCTCCTTGGTATAAGGGTCATGTTGTGGGCAAGGAGGAGGTGTGACTAGAGCAGAACTGGCAGATGGTCCCTTGAAGGTCGTTTCTTGTTGCTATCTCCTGTAGTGATGCCATATGCTATGCAGGGGGATGTTTCCTTCCTCTTCATGGAGTGTAAACTCATCAAAACAGTAAGTGCAGCATGCCATCAAATCTCAGCTTTTGAAGTTTCTGATCAGATCTGTGGCCTTAAGAATTTTTTTATTTTTTTTTTTTAATATGTTATCAAAGAGTAGATGGAATTGAGTTTCTTGGAAAATAAATGTAAAAACATCTGTCCACGAAGAAGGTGGAGGATTTCTCTTTGGTGATTTAACTTCTTCCTCTTGGAATTCTCTCTGCCTGTAAGATTATTATTTTTTTAAGTCTTTGTTGTTGTTCACCCCTAAGATCTTTCCTTGTAACCTGTGAATGTCCAGAGCATGACCAGTGCCACAGAAGAGATTTGGGGGAACTGAATGCCACTGCTGCCTCTGCAATCATAGTTGCTCCTCTTATCTCTTGCCAAGTATTTCCACCAGAAACCACCTGAATCAAATGCCCATGAGAGCTGGGGGTAAGCAGTGTATCAGAACTGTGTCTTGAACACTGTTGCTGAGCTGCCTGTGCAAATTTTGCTCCATGTTGTAGTGGAGTTTTTCTCATACAGAGTCCAATGGTGAAAGCACATGCAAACCATTGCAGCCATTGCTCTGTAGAATGCATGACCTTTAGATACTGTGTTGTGTGTTTGGGTTGGTTGGTTGGGGGTGGGGTTTGTTGTGTTTTGGTTTGTGTGGGATTTTTGTTGTTGTGTTTGTTTTGTTGGTTGGTTTTGGTTTTGATTTTTGTTTTTATTTTTTTCTGTTTTTGTTTTTGTCCATTGTGATTAAGAACACCAAGAGGAGGTTGTTATCCTGAAAGAACAAAGGCAGGAATCTCTGAGTTACAGAGGTCCAAAACTCGGCGCAGTTTTTCAAGCACACTTGTTAGGGAAGTAGAAGGCAAACAGTGTAAAGCAGTAGAGCAGGATGTGTTTGCCCATTCAGAATCACTGGAGCCCCTTCAGAGTGGGTTTGACAGCTTGAGCATTACTCCATCTCACACCACTGTCAGTGGTGGTTGGCATCCCTTGTCACCAGTGCTGGCTGTCACCTGGCTATAAGAACTATAGAACAAGAACTATAACCAGGAACTTGACAACTCTTTCATGAAGTGATTCCATCCACTTTCCCCAGGCTAAGGTAAAGATCCAAGAGTTTCTCATAGCTAGGCCACCAAGGCTCAAGGTGCTGCAGCTTTTCTTTGGTTTACTCTTTTGCTCTTTAGGGCTCATCAACGTTTCTCTAGCAGCCTGTTTACAATTTGCAGCTAAAGCTGTTCTTGGAACACAGAATTCCATGGGCTGTATAGCCTATAGGTGTGATTGATGCTGCAAATGCTGCACATTAAGTTAAGAAATCAGCTTTTAATATGGTGATGTCTGGTGCTACTGTTTAAAGTTGTAATATTTACCTGAGGGTCATAATTGAACACTGTACAGTTATGTGGCTTTTCTTAACACTAGATATTTATAATTAACTTTTTTTTTTTTGGTGTAAATATTGATCTAGTGATGGATATTATGGTATTAGGTGTAGATAAGGTGTTTGAGATGTGGTTTAGCAGTGGACTTGGTGGAGTTGGGTTAATGGCTGGACTCCATGATCTTAGAGGTCTTTTCCAACTTAAACGTTATGATTCTGTATAATCTCATTTTGCCTAATTACTAACAGATAACCTTGTTAAATACCTACGTTCTTAGGGTAGGGGGTGGTGGTTGTGTATTTAACAAACTATGTGGCTTATGGTGCTGAATTGACCCTTTTCTTATCAGCCTTTCCTTGTTTGTATGCTAAAAAGCACATCTAGGGTTCATGCAGCTTCCTTGGTCACTTTTGCCTCTGTGGCAGGGCAATGCTTTTGTACCTTGATAAGATCAGACATGTAGAAACCACAAAGATTAAAAGAAAACAATGGTCAGATTAAATTCTGCTGGTTGTCTTTGACCTTGAAAGGTGATTATCAAGCAAATTCAGGTCGATGCAATGTGCAAAAACATAGAAGGTGTGGAAATTCAGAAATCAGAGTCTGACTGATGTTTATTTAATTTTCCCATGCTGGAATGGCAATTTGAAGGGGTGATGTGCTTTAATTCCTGACTCCAGATGAAGGAGGGAAGGATCCCAGTGTGCATCAGCATTGCCTGCTCACTGGCTTCCTGGGACTCCAACACTCCTTCCATAGACAGAATCATTTTGATTTTTGGAAAGGAATCCAGTTCTGAAAGAGGAGGAGAGAGGGGGAAAGGTAATCAGGACATTTTTGCAGGAAGCAAGATGAATAAGATGAGATTGGTAAGTGAATGCTGTCATCACAATGATTAGATTTCAGGAAGCAAGGTGAACTAGCTCAAGTGTGCAGTAGGCTCAGCACCGTAGTGCTGGATTCATGTAGTGTGTCCTGTGGGATGCTTCAGTTAGTAGTGGCAAAAAGCCAAAAGCCACACCGTAAAATGCCCTTTTCCAGTTTCTTCCTAACCCAGGTGAGCCTTTTCCTTGTCTGTTGTGAATGTGGATAGTGAATAGGTTTGCATATTTAGCTGCTGAAGTTAGGTGTGAGTTTAATTACTATTTCTTATGGGCTGATTCAGTGCTCTATGATTTTTTTGCACTGATTTTTTCAAGGGGTACTGGGTGTAGAAGTCAGAGGAAGATTAGGAAGATTGTGTGTAAAAAACAGCATCATCAGTCTCCTGTTATGTACCAACTTCATCTTATCCCATGGGGTGCAGGAAGAATTTATAGAGCTGGTATAAGAGCAATGCCAACATGGATCACACGTATGGGATGACTGCTGCTGGCATAGGCTGTGGCAACTGGGTAATGTCACATGTCACTAGTGCACAATAGTAACAACTAATTTAGTTAACAAAATCAGCAGCAAGATTATTTTACTTTTTTTTTTTTTCCTGAGATGACAGAACAGATCTTACCTGGGTTGGTATTTGGCTAGTACACTGGAGTTGATGTGTTAACTTCTGAACTAAAAATTACTGCTGGATATTTTCATTTCATTGGTCAGACCTTTGATAACTCATCTAAAAAGTGAGATCTGTGCCAGTACAGCATTTACTTCTGACATGGCTTACTTTGTGGTGGTTTTGCTGAAGGGAAAAATGATCTTTCTATGAAGGAAATACGCTATGGCCTGGCCTCCCTCTCCTTAGGGACCAGAGTTGTAGCCAATAGCTGAAGATATGTTGCTTGAGCTTTCCTTTGGTTTCAGAAAGTTTGTTATTTGTTGGAGGCAACTGGCTGTGTTTCATTTGGCTGAGAAGGTTGTAAGTAGTAGAACTGGTGTGGGATAGGCTGGTCGTGGTGAAGGATGTTAGAGAGATGCAGAACACCCAGGTACAAAGCCCTGTGCATGAGACAGGTGCTGAAAGCTGGGGAGATGTGATCCATCTTCAGCAGCAACACTGCTCCCCTGAGCACGCTGGTAGAGCATCCCTGAGTGTCAAGGCCACCTGTAGAACCTGCTCCTTCAGCCCACCTCCCAGAGCAGCCAACCTCTTCAGGAAGGGAAGGGCTTTGTGTTAATGGGAGTGTATGACAATGTAATGTGACTTTTGGAAGCATTACAGCAAGTTCTGAATGATATATGAAATGAAAAATCCCTGCCTGGTGCAGGGAGAGCATGTACAGTGCTGGATGATGCACTGCCAACAGTTTTAACAAGGGGCTCCTTCACAGATTTTCCACCTCAATCAGCAATGCAGTTGACATCCCCAGAGCAAAATCTCTCCTCTACATTTTTTTTTTCTCTGTACGAGCAA
The DNA here is from genome assembly GCA_025447755.1 of Corythornis vintsioides. NCBI lineage: Eukaryota > Metazoa > Chordata > Aves > Coraciiformes > Alcedinidae > Corythornis > Corythornis vintsioides. Next base: position 108,278 of record JAOEGS010022177.1, on the reverse strand, counting down.
AGAAAAATTCTTCAGCTTTATGGCTTACCCACTGCCTAAAATACTCATTCAATAATCTTTCTCTGCCTCCAGTTGTGACAGTCTCTATAGGAAAACATGCTCTCCCCATAATTCATTCAGGCTCTTTCAGGTATGTTTTACTGGAAATTTATTCTCTATACACTGGGAGGGTGGGGCAGGAAAATCTTGATTGCCTATCTAGTCAGTGATGTATGACAGTTGCTGGTCAAGGCTGATGCAGAAACTAGTGAGGAAGTAATAAGGCCAGGTAAAGAGTGCTCACCTGGATTAATCTCTCTCTGTTCCAACAAAACAGTGTTTATTTTTAATATAGTTAAGCCCTAGCTAGTGTATACTGGAATGGAGACTGGATTAAGTCTCATTTTGGAAGGCAGTGGCTCACTGAAGAACTTAGGTGGCATTACAGGTAATTTCTTTAACTTAATTTCTTGCTGCTGTTCTGTGGTAAAAAAGAGCTGGTGTGATACATGAAAAAGAAACAATACTGTTCATAAGCTGCCTCCTAGGATGATGTGTCCTATTCTGCCCCAGCTGGGCTATAAAATGAGTTAAACACTGAAAAACAAACATTAGGATGGAGGGACTTGAAGACTTGAGAGTATTCAGCTAATTTATGGCTGAGAGACCCCTCTGAAGATGCAGCAGAGGCTTTTCCACCTGGCTGACAGAAGCTAATTCAAACTGGAGGTAAGAAGCTGCTTTCTGGCCGTGAGGTCTGTTGGAGATGAGAGTGTCCCCCTCTGAGGAGGAAACAGGGAGTTGTGATCATTTAGATAAGCCTGGGCTGGAGCACAGAGTGCCTGTGCATCTGGCCTTGCTCATCCCTTTCCTTCAGGGAACAGCACTGCACTCCAGAGCTTGTAGCCAGCAGCTCCACAATAAGACAATAACCAGCCCCAAGTGTCCCAGCTCAGGTTTTCAGTGAGCTGTCTGAGGACCATCGGGCAGATTTCTTTTCATCTCCTCCCTGGCTCAGTGCACAAAGATGTCTGTGTGCTGCTTCTTTTCATTGTTATTAATTGCTTTCCCTGCAGCATTAGGAGATTGGCCACAACAGGAGATCTCCTGGTAGGTGGTATAGAGGGTGATTACGGGTTGCCTTAGCTGGTTTGGGAGGGAATTTTCCCTGGGTCAGGTTGGCAGGCTCTGTGGATCTTTCACCTCATATAGCATGAGGTGTGGTTCGTCTGCTAGGATCATTTGTGTACATCTCACATGATTAATTCCTTGCCATTGCACGGCTTCCTCAGGCCTTGCCAACCCTGTGTCTGGGGCAGAGAGTTTTCTAAGCACAGAAGTGTTTTTTCCCTTGCTGAAGTCTTTGGACATCAACTAGGATGTTTTGATTGAAGTTAATGGTCTCTGGATAGGTAGTAGGTGCATCTGGGATCCTTTAGGGCTGTGATTTTTAGGGAATGATATCTCTGTGCTGTCTGGTGAAGGCTGAGGTGGTTATTTAGGAAAGCAAGCTCTTTTGTTCTGAGAAATGGCCTGGCTCTCTCAGAGGACTGCTCCTGGCAGCCTGAGAAAAGTTTAATTGGTATGGAGCAGAAGTCCAGCTTGCTTTAGTGTAATTGCTGAGTGCAGTCAACAAATACAGTTCAGATCCTGTATTTCCATGTATAAAAACATGCAGTTCTATAGATTGGTCTCCACTAGGTATCTGTACTGTCTGAAAGGATAACCCCTTCAAATTGCCTTTCTGGCTCTGGGCAGAAACAACCAGTAGGCAGAGAAGATAACTCAGAGTGGTGCTCTTAAAGTAGCTAGATAGCCAATGAGCTCCTGTCCTGCTGTGTGCTGCTGCTACAGGAGGATCATTACTACAGGGACTTGTCAATGTCAATGAAATCAGGAAGTTATTCCTGAGTTTGGATCCATTTTCAAAAGCATACAGTATAGACCTTAACTCCATCTACAGTAAAATAACAAAGCCTGTCTTCAAAATACAGGCTTTGCAGCCTCAGGGGCCCTGTGCTATACATGGCACAGCACCTGACCTGCTCTTTCCATTAGGCAGGTTATTTGTGAGTGATTGTGTGCATGATGTTAATGGTGGAATATGCATTTTAAGGAACATTCTGTTTTGCTGGAGCTGGAATTTGACCGTGCAGGCACCACCCAGGTGTGCAAAGGTGAAGGTGTGTGTGAAATGCTGAGCTGAAGTTCTGCCTTTTGCAGAAGGTGGAGCAGCACAACAGAAAGAGCCATCACAAGCAGCAGGGTTTGATCGTTGTCTTTTGTTTCCCGACCAGAGAGATCTGTGTTTTTTTTGGTGAAATGGCCTTTGCAGGAGTGCAGTGAGCAAGGGGGATCCACCCTGGGCATACCAGGGGGAGCTGTGCCAGCTGCATCCCGTGGAGGAGGAAACAGCAGCAGTGGTGTGTGTTGAAATGCTGCCTGCTGCCCTACATCATTCTTCTTTGCACCCTAAACGACAAACTTTGAGATCAAAATAATTGGGAAAAAAAATAGGAATACTGTATTTCTGTGCTGAGTTGTCCTTAAAAATTTGAGTGAGTCATTTAGATAACATTCACAATACCAGCAGCTCCAGGGCACTTCAGAGAATATGTTTCAGCACAGAGACATTTTAAGGAAAAAAATTGTAATGTTCTAAATGGAATTAGAGGAGGAAAACCGTGTCATACAGAGATGAAATAGAAATCAGTGCTCTAGGCCCACTCCATGAAAAATGTATGCACTTTTTTAAAAGCCTTTTTTCTTCTGCAGTGGTTTCATTTCTCTAGAAACCAGTGGTTGGCTGTGGGTTGTTCTTGATGTTGGGTTTGGGTTTTTACCTCCTAGTGCATTCTCCTAGAATGTGCTTTTGCCACTTGGTAAACTCCTCTTTCCACTAAATGTCTGTCTCTGTATTAAGCCCCCAAGGAACTGTACAAGCCAAAGGCAGATGGAAACAATAGGCATTCCGTGTTCAAACCTACAACCTACAGAAAGTTCATTTGTCAAAAGTCTGAGGAACATTTCCAAGGAGGCTGCTTCATAAACAACATCCACATGGGGCAGATCTGACTTGTGCTTCTGCTTTTCATGCACATATTCCATAAGAATTTAATAGGCTGTTTACTCTTCAATTAACAGTTAAAGCAACATTTACAGAACCTTGTTCCAAATCCCGGTCTCACTTCTTCTCTCCTTTCCAACTCACCCTACTTCTTAAATCTCCTCATCTTTTACATGCCCCAACCTCTTGCCTTGTTTTTGCAGAAGCCTTATCCTAACCCCTCTGTTAACCCCACCCTCAGACTTTTTTGAACTCTATTTTTCTCAAACTTTTTTTTTTTTAACTCTATTTTTGTACCTGTTGGAGTTGTGCTTCTTCATTGCCAGGTATGCAGACTCCACCACAGTGCCCATCTTTGTGATATCAATCATTAAGGCCAGTGTAGTAGTGTTGAAAGTCAACCTAACCTTCTGACTCATGCCTGGAAGACAAAAGTTGCTCTGGTTGGTACTATCTGGCAGACAGCATACTTGCTTTTTAATGCTCTAATTACCTGTGGTAAATGTTTGCCTTCATTCCTTGGCTTTGAAGTAATGAAATAGTTTTAGTGTGATTAAGGTGCTGATTCTGGAAAGTTGTGAAATCACCATGGATTTCAACACCTTCTCTGATCAGAATCCAGATTAGTGGCAAGGAAACATGGCAGGCTTTGTCAGTACCTGGACACTGCATCCATGATTCTGAGCTTGTTCTGGTGTAATCCAGAATTGAGACCAGCAGAGATGAAGAGCCATCAGCCAGCCACTCACAGATCATACATAGGATACATGCTCTTATACCAGCCACATATATGCACATTCTACCCAAACTGAATATATGGACTGTCAAAATAGGCAGCTGATTCACAGTGCTCTTGCTTCTGCATTAGGCCAATTTTAATTTACCTAAGACACACAAATCCTGTTTCTGATGTTTAAAATCCCAGGTAGTAGTTTCTGGTGCCCGAGGAAAATGCTTCAGTGGTGTCATTGGAAAATTAGACACCCACAAATTCAGGGTTCAGATTTGTTCTCTAGTTAACCAATGGCCACTTAAAAGTATAAAATAATGGAAGATGACTTGAAAGCAGAGGTGTATAGGAGATTGTCCACAGAAAAATGGATAACCAACTCTTAGCCTGTGACTGGATGTCAAAAGCATTGGAAATATAGATGCAGAAGAGTGAAAACTACTCTATGACAATTAGCTTCATAATTTCCTCCCAAGTGACATCAGATTCCTCTGAACAAGCCAACTCCTGGCTGGTGTGGCTCAGGCACAACATGGATCACCTCCTTGCAGAGGTGCAGGGGTGTGAATGAGCGTGTGGGCAATGGCACCTTGGCAGCTTTGGGTCAGATTTCTTCAGGGGAAGCACTTGCCTTGGGACACTAAGGACATTTTGCTTGCTAGGACTGTGGAAGCTGCAAGTGTTGAGAGGTTTGACCAGTACAAGAAGTTACAGCCTGATCTTCCTCTTGTATTGTTGAGCAGGAGCACAGGGCAGATATGGTCTTCAAATGGATCTGAGTCTCCTGGTAGCAGCTTCTGAGTGTGGTTCTGGCTAACACGGGGTTTTCACCTCCCAGGCTTTGCTCCATCTGCAGGATGCTGGGACTGTCAATGTGTTTCATTGCCCTCTGGTGGCGTGTCCACCGGAGTATGAGGCTGTAGCTGTTACTGGTTGCAGGAGAACATGGTGCTGCTTGTCTGGGAGAAGCAGGTTCTACAGCAAAAAGAGAAATCAGGTAGGTATCAGTCAGGGCCTTATGCTGCAAGAGCTGCTGGCTGCTGTTGCTTTAGTTTATTGTAAAACAAAAGCAGTGGGCCAAGGTCTGCTGTCAGTTATCCCATCTAAAACCCGAGGCTTCCTGGAGCAGTATTAATCACTGGATTTATATCTGTGCAAAGCAGTTGGAAAGTGTCTTGCAGGGGCAGGGCAACCTTTAAGCTACCCAAATTTTAATCTGTGGTAAAGTTATGAGTTTGCCCTTGCAGCACATGGGCAGCCTCCTAGGGGAAAAAAAAAATCTCTTTTATTCTTGCAAGAAATGCTTCCCAGGAGGAAGATACTGTGAAAGGGAGTGACAGCCTTGGAATCAGATGCTTTCGGTTTTGCTCATGTTTGTTGACTTCAGTGGCTGTCTGCATACATGTTGATGATCATTTGCATGTCTGTGGTAATTTTATAGATGGGGGAGAAGTCCAATCTATTCAGCAGTGCTCTTCCAGGAATAGGTCTTTACAAGTCATGGCAACAGCCATGGTGGGAAGTGAGCCAGAGAAGCAGTGCTTTTTCCATTTATGCTGGAAGAGTTTTGACTCCACAAGGTTATCTGTTATCACCAAGAAATCCAGATCAGGAGAGCCAATGGAGAATTTTCTTTGTGGATTGTTTACATCCCAGCTACTTTTGCTTGCATTTGTCATGGAATGTATTAAAACAGTCATATTCCACAGGCCACGCAGCATGTCAGCTTTGAGACAAGGGCTCTGAAATGTGCTCACAGATGATAAATTGCACACTATGTCAACTGCATCTTTGTCACGAGATTCTGTTTTCTATTTATAGTTGAAATGAAACACTTGAGAACAGTTAAAAACCAAAGCCATTTCACAGAAATCTCAGATTTTTTCTCAGTGAAAAGCCCCTCCTGTGCTATCTTTTTGCTCTGTGGGGCTCCAACAATCAACTTCTGAGATCAAAGTAGGATGCTCTCAAGATTGTGAAACTCTATAATGTGTCCATGTAATCCATCCAGTGTGCCTTTAGAGTGTGTTCTCTTTCAAACATTATAGGGAAGGAGCACTTCACCATAACACAGTGCAAAAAAAATACCAAATTTGATACAGTTTTAGGGAATCAAACCCCATTATCTCCATAACAGAAGAGATTATTTATTTACCTCTTTGGCTTGTCGGACTAGTTTTATTTGATGCTGTCAGTGATGTCTGTGATGTACTTTGCTGTCCTTTCTTTTTTCCTCCTATGGTGACTTCTTTTTCACTTACACAACTTAAAACACGTAATCTGCTGCAGCAGAGTTGTGGGCAGCAAACAACTGGAAAAAGGAACATGTTTGGAGATAGCACTAGATAGGCTTTGAAGCTAGAAATGCAGCTGTGGATTGTTGGGGGGTTTTTTCTTCTGATTACATCAGCCCACTTTAGGAAAAGCATCCCTGGATAGCAGGGATGGTGCACTGTGATGGGAGATCTCCCAACTTCCACCAGCCTAGACGTGACAGAGTGTTCTGCAATATGCTGAATCATTATTTAGGATAAGTAGGTCTCGTGATGTACTTCCACCTGCTGTGGACACCCAAGTCTTCATGCTATGCGTAGGGAAAGTTTCTTGCCTCAGAGAGGCAAGGATGAATTATCCAGCATCCTCTTTATGGGATTCAAGCAGGAGTTTGAGGAGGGACCTGTATCTGTCCATTTGGACATTTGTGGTGTTTCTCCAGGAGGGTTCAGATCTCTGCAATCCACATCCTGGGAAAGCCTGGAGCATTTTGCACCGACTGCAAAAGAAGCCATTGCAACCTCAGTGCACTGTGCTGGGAAGGTTGAGGCAGTTACTGAAACTCAGTTGGACTAGGAAGGTGACTGGTCATACTTAGCTGCACTTCTACACATAGTGAGCTAGCAACTTCTGCCTGCTCTTGCAAAATAGCTACAGCAACTGCCTGCCTTTGCAAGCTGTTCTGTGGAGGAAGGGATTCTTAAAAGCTACATTAAAAAAAATAAAAAAATCCTGATGTTCTTTAAGTTAATGAGATCACCAAAGAATAAAAAATCCACTCTCCTTGGAGACAGCACCAGAAAACCACTTTGTTCATGTTTTCCTTTCTCCCCCTTCTCTCTCTTCTCAGTCATCTCCAGATCTTTCCTTCTGTTCCTATCCAATGCACTTGTTCTATGCCCTCTGCTACCAAGTTTTGGATGACCTTAGAAAGTGAACCTCCCTCTGCTGCAAGTTTGGTCCACTCATGCTGCCAGTCTCCTGCCAGGACCATCTTTAATCAGGAAGCTCTCTTCTCTGCAACTTGTCTGTCCCATCTAACTCCTTTTTTTCACCCAGAGCAGCAATAATGTTTTGTTTAACTGGTGTGTGCTGGCAGAGATTGCTAAAGGTACCTGTCTGGGTGCTGATGTGATGTGCACTTGGGTCAGTAGCTTTTACCTTTGTTGCTTATTTGATTAAAATACTTGACTGTTATATTTACAGTGCTGAAAAAGAAACCATCTAGCATCAGGCTCCAAAACTGTTTGTGGAGGAGGGCTGCCCACTTGAAATAAGCAAGAAGTCTTACAAATATTTGGGTTGATTAATTCACCAGCTTTTCTTCACAGAGCTCTTTTGTGGTATAAAGCCATTCATTGATCAAGAGAGTACATTGTCCATTTAGTTACTGTTTTGTATCTTGTGTCAAACAAAAGCCACTGCCTCCTACAACAGTAACAGCTGAATATTTTCTCTGCTCATGCAGTTTCCTCTTGTAGCTGCTGGATCATCAAAAATTCTAATCAACTCTGATCTAACACAAAGTACTACGTGGCATTCATCATCTGTTTTAGCCTTTAATGCACCATGCAGGTTTTAATCAAAGGTATGCAACCATTAGCAAAAAAAAGAAAGACAAGAATTATGACGGTGTCCTAAGCAGAGCTCTTAAGCTGACATTGCAGGCAGCAGAGAAGTTCACCTCCCCCTGCTGAGTACAAACACAGGAGAATAAGATGGGTCTCGTTTGAAATAATTGCAGGAGTGCACCACTGAGGTTTCAGGGCCGTGACTTCTGTTGTTTTGTCTTAGTACTAAATGCTAAGACTTACTTGCTTGGCTTTCCTGAAGATTGAAAACAAATGTTGGCACTGCTGCCGTGGTGCGTGGGGGCTGCTGGATCATCTGCTGTGTTTGGTGTACGCCTGCAGCTTCCACTGCTGTCAGAGGGAGCCAAGGGGATTGGCAGTGGTTGACAAGACAGCTCAGTGCCTTCCTTGCAGCAGCCCAGGCCTTTGGGTCTCTCACCTCCTCCAAAGTGAACTCCACTAGTCACCTCCCCCCCTTTTTCTCAAGTGCACGACTAGCAAGGTCACTGCTGGCTTGTGGGTAGAATTGGATCCATATGTCCTGCTTGCATGCAAGCATCAAACTTATCTTCTTTCTACTGGATTTGGTCTCCATTCCAGCACCTCTTGCTTCCCTGCCTATTTAATCAGAGACAGCCATCCCTAACAGGATAGCCAGCAGCCCCCTCCTGCCCTTCCCTGGCTCCCTGCTCACACAGCATCAGGATTTCATCTGACTGTGAGGATTCCAAACCAGGTTCTCCAGGTTCTCCTCCTGCTTTCCCACCCACCAAATCAAAGCCAATCAGCAACAAGCCACTAGTGTGGTATCTGACTTTGAACCCAGTTAATGTGGGGAAGAGGCACTGGTCTGTGCTGCAGAGTTGAATCAGTTCTGCCTAGTTGAGGGAAGGGTGAAAGAAGCCTTTTGTGGGGAGGGAGGGGAGCAGGCTGTGGACACAGCAGCGTGATCTTTCTCCTGCCACATGAACTCATGAGTTGTACCTTGCTGGAAGGGGCTCATGTGAGCCCCTGATGTCTGTCATAAAGACAGACTTTATTGACTTTGAGGGTTGTCTACCTCTAAGACTATTGCAATTGTTTTCTTAGCCTTCCACCTTGCCCTTTTCTTCCTTCTCCTCAGCTCTGGTATCGGCACTGCTGTTTCAGATCCTGGCTTATGAGTAACTGGTTGTGACCTGTACCAGCTTGTAGCCATGACAGCACCAGGAAATGAAGCCACAGATGGCTCTGCCTGTGCCCCACACAGCTGGTTGTGGGGGAGCCCCATGTGGGCAGGGAGTCACTATTTCAATGAGACACTGGCACAGGCTGCCCAGGGAGAGGGTTGAGTCACCAGCCCTGGGGGTGTTGAAGAGTCGTTTGGATGTGGGTTTGAGGGATGTGGTTTAGGAGTGAACTTTGTAGGGCTGATGGTTGGACTGGATGATCCCAAGGGGCTTTTCCAATCTGAGTGATTCTATGATCACCAGGTCTCTGGGCTTGTGGAGCCACTCAGATGGTGCCTGGGCGGATTTACTCCTTGGGCCCTCTCACATGGAGTAGGAGCTTTGTGACTTATATTGGATTTTGGGGTATGTAGCAGAATTCCCTCATATCATGGCGAGGGCAGAGATGTTGGCTTAGTTTGTTGCCACTGGCAGGAGCTGGCCCTGGACAGACAGTCAGAATTGGTCACAATTGGGCCTGATTTTGCTAATGTGCTTAGTTCAGTGCTTAGCTGCTGGTGGGGGATGGTGGTCTGGGTGTCTCTCTACCTGCAGCAGCTCCCATGGTCAGCCTCCCACCACAGCAAGCTCCCAACTGTGCCTAGGCTTTCCCACCACTCTCTGTAGCTCTTGTGGCAGAAGCCCTAGGTGAATTGCTCTCTTGTGTTTTGACATGCAACATGTGAGTCTTTTAATGACCACCTCTGGCAAAAGCCTCTGTTGGCTAGGGGGGTGTGGAGAATGGATGCTTTCAATCAACCTGTGCTTCCCCTGTCTGGCGTGTGCCCAGTTATGCGTGGAAGCCAGAGATTTTCCACAGCTCCTAGGGCCCAAACAGCAGGATTAGATTTTTCAGTTTCCTATTTATCGAGGCTAAAAAAAACCCCAAATAAACAAGCTCCTGTTGTTTTAACCCAGGTAGGTCATTCGCTTTGCCCTGTTTGGAGGCACTGGTTCATCATCCCAGTGCATTGCTGGGGGTTCCAGAGGTGGATAATCAGCAGTACAGTGTTGCACAGATTTAGTTCCAGGTCACAGACAAGTAATGAAAAAACAGCAGTCACTGAGGATTTGATTTACACACTGCAATGACTGTGTGATAGCCCCTTTTGTGAGAAGGAAAGTCTCCCCCTGGAGACCACATTCTAACCAGTAGCAAACATTCAAGCTCCCTGGTGCTTCAGATGTCAATTATACCAAAGCCTCTTATTGTATAATGCAGGTCTGTTATAATAATACTGTCTGGAACAGCAGTAATAATGTGAATGAATTTCCAAACAGTGGAGATGGGAGAGGGAGGGTGATCAATACAACACTAACGATGGCCTTGTCTTTCATGGAATCATTGTGATAGGGTTTATAGCACCTCCTTCCTCCACCATGCTGTGCACCAGTGCTGGTTTACTACCTGCTGTTATTGCTTTTGTATAAAAAGGTGTTAAAAAGAAATGTCTGTCAAGTTTTAAGGCTGTGAATCTTGTTTTTTTGTTTGGGTTTTTTTTTAATGCAGTGGGGTTGTTTCAGTCAAAGTGGTCTGAGGATATGAGAGATGCAAGGGTGGCAGGGAGGAGAGAAGTCTTTTATTAGATGTGCTGACAGAGTTAGGAGAAAAAAAAAAAGGACTTTTTTTTGGCTCAGAAACCACTAGCAAGGTCCCCATTTTTTATAGGGAATTATACTTTATCATAACGATGCCATTTGAAGAGTTTGTCCAAGTGGACTCATCCTGCTTGCTTGAACATACAAAGGTCTCTCCTTTGAGAGAGAGCATGTGAACACTTGAACATGTGAGGGTTCTACAGGAAAGTTCTCTGGCATGCTGAGCATGTTTTCCATGCATGTGCCCCCAGTTCTTGTCTGATGGTGATGTGAGATGTTCTTTGCTCTTCCACCAAGTGTATGGTATGTGCATGCTGGGATCTGCTGGAGGAAACAGCCTTTGAATCTTCTGATTAAAAAAGAGATTATTTCTTTTAAGAGAGTCAGATTTTTGCATTGACATATATATTCATGGAATGGGAAACCAAATCCTTATAATGTTGGTGGGGAAAAGCAGGGAAAACCCTGTTAAGGAGGAAGATAACAGCATATTGGAAGCTATTTGTTTGTCAGACATTAAGTCCTACCATTCTCTGCAGTATCTCCCAGTTACTTTCTTTCTCAATATGCTGGAATGATGGGTTCCATACATTTAGTTTTGTGAAGTGAGAGAAATTAAAAGGCAGCATAGCCTGAGTCCAATGATAAAAATCCTCTCTGCTGAAGCTCTTCATTACGATACTTTTCAGAGCAGAAAAGACAAACTGCTTTTGCAGTGGCACGGGTCCAATCTCCAACTAGAATCAATTGCTTTGCCAACACTGAACACAAAGGATGTTCATTGTTTGCAAACTGAATTTTTCTTCCTGCGTGCAAAAGCGATGATCAGATTTCTTTTTTCTCTTTTCTTTTTTTTTTTTTTTTCTTCTTTCCCTTTAGAGAAACCCCTGCAGTGAAAAAAAAACTGCAGCTGATTCTGTGCTTCCCATCCTGGTTTGCAGGAAGGCTTCTTGCTTCACAGTGTGATTTCTTCCTCACAGTGGCATGACAACAGCCTGCCAATGTTTTGAAAAAGCAATGGCCGATGTTCTAACTCAGTGACTTCTGTCAGCTGCTTGCTGCTGGGCTGGGGTTTTGCCTTGAGAAAATGAATTTGCTTTTGTCATCTTCTCAGGCTCACCTTGCTACGTACACATCAAAGCCTGTACCTGCCTGTTTATGTGTAGAAGTTTTGGCAGCAGTAGAGGGACCTTTCCAGGCTTGTCCCCTCCTATCACAAGTAACTGTAAATTCCATGTTGAAAATGAGGAAAAGGTTTGTATCCTTGTTCTTTTCTATGTGTCTCAGAGTCACTTTTTTTTTTTTTCCTGAAGCTTATGATCTATTTTTTTTCTAATATCTAAACATCTGAGTTCTTATTACTGTGCCAGTGTTGTCTTTACATTCTTCTTTCCTCATATACCTTCTGTTTGGTGTATTTGCTGAGATCAGTCACATCCCTTTCCATGTCTTTTGCTGCTGAGGCAACATTTTACAATATATGTTATATATTGTAAATATAATTATATAGATTTATATCTTATATATAATACAATCTATGGGGTGGCAAAACCACACCCAGAGACCTTCACATTCAGTTCCTGGGAAAATAGTGGATATGGCCCCTACCTGGGGTCACCCTGACTGCAACTGCAGTGTTTTGTACCTGAGGACTTGGATTCTGAGTGGAGGTCAGTGATGCAAAGTTGCATTTGTTTACTGGCCAGTGATGCAAAGTTGCATTTATTTACAGGCTATGCTCCCTGGCAGAGCATTGCTTAGGAGGCCCTGACACAGAAAGCTGCTCCATGCTAGTGCTGCACGTGTTCTGTGGAAAACAGTCCCACTTGCTGGTGGGAGAGTTAATCTGGAAGCTGCCCTGGGTGTGAAAGCTGGATCAGTGGCTTCTTTGGCTCTTGCCTATATGTCTCTCCATGCAGCATCTCCCAGTTGGCTGTACTGTCCTCAAAAGTCACTGCAGATGAAGGGTGTTGTAGATGGCTCTGGTTTGTGGAGGTGTTGAGTATTGGTAATTCAAGCCATGCTGTCTGTTCCTTCCTGTTTACTTGGCACATTGTTCCTTCCCTGGCTGAATGAGCTTAGTGGGTGAAAATTTGCTCTTGAATCCTCAGGGGAAGTTACTGGCAAAAAAACTGGGGAATACACAAGGTTAAAGATCTTCTTGCTCCTGCACATTTGCACTGGTTTAGCATGACCACAGAAATGCTGGGAGAAAAATGAGCAGGGAGCTGTGTATGTAGTAGCACTGGTTTGTTTCATGGGGTCCTGCAGGAACTTGTTTGCAGTATTCCCGAGAAATCATGTCAATAAATCAGCATAAAACCTCCCTCATTTGCTGTTCTGTAGCTCAAACTGACACAGCTCTATTCTGAGAATCTTTACTAAATATTTAACCAAGTGCTATAATGAGAATTTCTTTCCTATATGTCACATATTCTGATATGTATTTCCCAGTATTTAGTGCTCCAGGATGTTGACTGATTCTCTTGGTAAGATTCCCTACAGCATCAGGTATGACATTTATCAAATAAAAGGGCACACATTTTATGAAGCATTCTGCTTTACTTCCATGGGCAGAATTTCTTTTTTATTTTACCACTGCATGTTCACTAATTGGCAGCACTGAGTGATTTGTAATCTGTCTTCCCACTGCACTAGTGAGTGTTCTGTATGTGTCTGCATATGTTTATAAAGTCTTAGGATTAGTCTATGTGCTAACTAGAACTCAAGGAAATAACTGCATCCTAATTCATAATATTTTGATTAGGGTCTATTTGTAGACCCTGGGTTTGATGTAATTTAAGCTGATAAAAAGAAACAACATTCAGCTATACTGAAATCACCCTGAATTCTGTGTCTTGTGCTAACTACTCTGAAATGCTGAGGGTGTGATTTACAACTGATTGAATTGGATTGCTTCCATTTACCATCTAAACAATGTTGGAGTGTTTATCACCTGTTGTGACTCTTACCTTACAGGCAGGAGAGTGTACACTGTACCCAGAGAGGAGAAGCAGGGCTGGAAATGTTTATTCCTGCCACTAAGCTTGCCCCTGGAAACATGGGAAAGTTTTTCCTCAAATGTACAATACATTTCTTCAGTATGTTGATGGAGATTTCTGCCTAGCTTCTGGGTATAAGCACTGCATTCTTCTCATCAGCTGGGAGAGATCATGTGGAAAGAGGTTTCTTTCTGGTAGTATATCATGCTGCTGCTGTGCTAATCTAGGTCTTGTCACAGTTTGTGAGCAGCTCTGGTAAACAATTCGGAAAAATAGGAAGGATTTTTTTTAATTTTAGTTGGGATGCTGCCTTTTGGGAGCTGAGTTTTCCTTCTATTTGGTTGGAAAGATGTATTTAAGTCAGAGTTGTATAAACTGGAGAAATCCTGTGATGGAATTATATTGGCCTGTTGACACAACGTAGTCACCCTGCTCCCCTCTAGGTTTTCTCTGCAACTGGGCCAAGTCTTCCTTTGCTGATCATCTACATTAGTGCTGTCCTGAGGCAGGGGTGGTAGTTAGAGCTTGAAAAGAAACACTGCAATGGGATCCTCTTTGAGCTACTAGGAAGAGGCAGGATGCACCTGTGTGGCGTAAAAGCATCCTTGTCAACAGGCTGGCCAGCCTGCTGAGGAGAGCTATGAGTGGCAAGGGAGAGACAGGACAAGCCTTCTATTTATAGAGGGGAGAGCAGTAGAAACACAGGGAGCTATGCCTAGGGTTGGACAAAGCCAGCTGAGACCTTGGAAACGGGACAACATGGGTGGTGGCTGTCTGCTGCTTTGTCTGGTTAGGAGGAATTAGTAGATGAGGTCTTCAGATAGTTTCAAGAATCCTCATGTTTGCAAGCCCTGGTCCTCATGAGGGACTTTAGTCACTCTGATATGTGCTGAATGGACAACACAGCAAAGCAAAAGCAATCCAGGAGATGTCTGGAGTGCAATGATGAGAAGGATCCAAGATTGCTGGTTGACGTTAGCAGGGGGGTTGGAACTGGGTAATCTTTAAGGTCTCTTCCAACCCTGACAGTTCCATGATTTTCAAGGTTCAACTCTTCAATATTAAGACTGGTGTATCCAAACATGCAGGAGTCAAACAAAGGTGCCGGGAGGCTGGTGATGGATTAGGAAAGCCAAATGCCACCTACTGAATCTGGTAAAGGATGAGAAGGGCAATTATCTGGGCTTCTACAGGTATATCAGGACAGATCTATTGTGTCTAAACTCCTGGTGGGGCAGGGGTTAAAAAGACAGAGCCACACTCTTGCAGTAGTGCCCAATGAAAGGTAGGGGCACAAACTGAACATAACAGAAAACTTTTTTTACTGTACAGGTGGTTGAACACTGGAATCAGTTGCCCAGAGAGGTTGAGGAGCCTCCATCCTTGGAGTTACTCAAAACCTTACTGGACCAACCTTCTTGAGTTGTCCCTGCTTTGAGCAGAGATGTTGTATTAGACAATTTTCAGAGGTCATTTTGCACCTCAGTGATTCTGTGAATTGGTAATTTTTGTGCCAAGGTTAGTTAGATTGTGGATTCTGCTAGACATATGCCTGCATAAGGAAACTAAACTGAAGCAAAAAAATCACTCTGTACTTAAACTGAGATAGCTCAGGCCACACCACCACCAACAGGTTGGAGATATAACAATCCCAGACCAGGAATTCACCCTCCTTTCCTCCAAGGCATGTTCACCCCTTCTTCTATCAGCAACTTCTTTCCTCTTTGACCCCAGGTAACTCATTACTTTGCCTTTTCTTTTCCTCTATGGCTTTCCACACTGCTCTGCAGGTTCTCTCTCTTCCAAGGCTTGACTTTAAATACACATTAGACTCAGCATTTCCTGCTGGCCCAGCAATCACAGTTGAAATGCCTCCCATCAGAGACTGGTTCAAGCAGAATGCCCCACTGGGACATGAGCTCAGTGGCAAAGCAAGGATCAAGGTTTCAATAGTGTTTGCTCACAACCTTATTACTTTCCTAAGACACTGAGAAATCAGATGCCTTTAGGCACCAAATCTTGTAATCTGATTTGTTCAAACTTTCACTTCTTTCTTTACTCCTTCCATTCTCCCCACCATTTAGCCCCAAATTACTTCTGATCTCTAGGATACCACTTGTTGTATAATTTCCCAGAGTTCATCAGAATTATGGATCTTTCTGCCTACAGATTACTGAGATCATCAGCTCTTAGCCACCTCCTCATTCCATCCAGCCTAATGATGTAAAAATGGAACTTATTCTTTGGGTGGACATCTCTATTGCTCATATGCTGTAATCAGTGAACATCTCCAGTTGCTTCATACGTTGGTTTTCACAGCATTCTTCTCTAATGGCTTCCAGCATCTCTGTTTTCAAGCTCTGGTGAATTCAGAATGCTGGATTAAATCAGTAAATGAGTCTCAGACTCATGTATTTTTTGACCTTCATGTGCTCCCTCTCTTTGAGCCATTGTTTGTCATCTTTCTCTACTTGAAACACTACAATTCATCAGTGAAGAGTAACCTAGATCCTCTCTACCCAACTTGGACACATTCCCTGTTCTCACAGTCTAGCCCTCATCTCCTTTACCACTCTTCCTGACCCTAGATACACGTCATGTATTTTTACTCATAATTTTTTTATGTATTTTATTGTACTGTATAGTTTATATTGGGTACCCTTTTCAAAATGCCTTATGATTTGTATGTTTCTTCCAGAACTGACCCTCAGAATTTCAGAAAGCCTGACACAGGTTTTAGGATACCACACGGAGCCCTAAACTGAATGCCCAATTTGTGCCTGCAAACAAAGCCATCTGATTCTCCATACAAGTAGGTACCCCTCATACATGGAGCCTGCCAAATCACCAGTAGCATCACTCAGCAGTTTCACTGGTTTTTGCTGGTCTGGGAACTGTAAGCAACTTCAACCTACAAAGAATTGATTAATTCTAAGGAAGAATAACCTGTGCAGAGGGATTTGACTAGATGACCTTTAAAGGTCCCTTCCAATCCAAAACATTCTATGTCCTCCACATTGTCAGAACACTTATTTTGTGTTGGTGTTTGAAAAACCTCAACCTAATTAAAAAAAAACAAAACAAAACAAAAAAACCCAAACCAATAAAACAAAAAAACCCAACCCAATTCCAAAATTTTCTGGGAGCAGGACTATATTATATTTGTGAAAGTATGTGTATACTGCTGGCTGTAAGTTCTGTCAAGTGTGCTCAGAGCAGTGTGCTCTTTCTATAAGAGAACATGTCCATATTTTCAAGCTCTTAAAGGTTGTAATAACATTAAATAGGATATTGTGCCTGCCAGTGTTGTCTCTATGAACCCAGCAAATACAAATGATTCTGGAATGTTCTCTGACTTGATGGGTAGTTTCCCAATACAGCAAGAGCCCACCATCCCAGACTCCCTTTGCCATGAATTCTCTATAACCCTGAAGTATCTACATCTTCCAAGGATTTTAGGTGAAGAGCTCAATCTCTTAGAGCCCAAAAAACCTCTTGTCCTGTCAAGGTGTCCTGGTTAGAGTGAGAACAGACACCCATGGCATGAGGTGTTAGCCTTTGACATGCTTTGCAACTCTTGTAGGCTTTGGCCTTTGCAAAGGAGGCAGGAAAAGGTACTTTGCTGGTGTTTCTAGAAACAGGGAGGTGTTTCATTTCATTTGGGAGCAGCTAGGATTTCTGCTTCTGAAAGTTAATCTGGGGGGACCACATCCTCTAACTGCATTGAGTAGAAACCTGCATCTCCTCTTCTTCACATTGGGTTTTGCCTCAGTAAATAATACAGTTCAGAGTCACATGGAGAATCATGATCTCTGGGAGACACGGGTGGAGCAAGCAGGAGGTAAGACCCTTAACAATAAAATTCCCTGAAACAAAGGATAAAGTTTTGTTAGACTTACACAGGGGTTTGCATCAGGCTGTTGATAGCAGTTGGATTCTGCACAACTACTTCTTGATAGCAAATGGAAATTAAATGTTATAAAGCTCAGTAGGTCCAAAGGCCCTGGAGGCAAAAGATCCCAATCACTGTGGCATGGTGTGGCACAGGTAGTTTGTTTCTGCAGGCGTCTTTCTGAGATCTTCCTTGCCTTTTAGTTCTCTACAGGCAGCTCAAAGACATTTCAGCAGAGATTATGTTAGAGTGAATCTCTTGCAAATGAAGCCTGATTTAAGTTAAATTTTGTTTCCAGCACTGTTTTAGATTTAGGACAATTAATTGCAATGATAAAATCAAGGGAAGTTGCGTGTGAAATGAGAATACTAGAGCAAAGGAACAAATGCTCTTGCAAATACTGGAGGAAATAATTGCCTGGTGTTTGTAGTCAGAACTCTCCTGGACTAGGATCTATCCTGAGCAATGTACTTAAGTTCCCCAAGCCTTTGTTAAATCAACACATTTGGAAATTGCAGGAGGATTTGAACGTCCACATCATCTTTGTAGCCAATTGATTGTAACCAGCTTTCCTCTGAAAAAAACCCCATGTTTCTGTCTAAAAGTTTCTCCCTTCCTCAGAACACTTGTAATTCTATTGTTGTTAAAGCTATTTAATCACTTTTGCAAAATAAACATGGAAAAATGAATGAGCTCTGTGAATGGCAACATGACTTAGAGGGAATTGATCTATAGAGAATGCTTTTGTAAGAGGTATTATTTGTCTCCTGCCTTTTGTCCTCTGCTAAAAAAGAAATAAATTCTTATTTAAAATCTGTTTCAAAAGCTGAATAGAAATAAGATAACAAAACCAACCAGCACTGTGTTTCCATTTGTCTGTCTGATTATAGCATCAATATTGGGATTTTAGGAAACATCTGCCCAGTGCTGAAATTATCTCAAATCCACACATAACACGCAAAACTGTGTAAAGGGAAAATGTCATTGTCCTGTACCTTGTGGGTTTAAATATCAAGTTAAAGGGAATAGGCAAAATACTGCCTGTGAGTGTGCATCTCTTCAGATGTCAGTGTGGTTGCTAGTGAACATTCTGTTGAGTTCTTCCCTAAAAGCACTTTTTGCACTGCCAAGAAGCAAGTGTACGTGAGGTCTGACACGTAAGATGCAAAGAAAAGTGGGTTTATTCTTTCTCTTTTTTTTTCTGCAGGTTGTCTTCTGCTAAGTCAATAAGGTTGTTGCTCCGGGTTGATGGTGCCTCGGAAAAATCATTCACATGGCTCTGCTTCTTCCCTTGGGATTTGAAAGTAGAAGGAACAAAATCCCTCACGCCTCTGTCTGGTGAGAGGATTTATGGTTAAACAGTCTCTCGGGCTGGCATTTGGCACTTTGGATTCCCATATGGATGAGGGTAATGAACTGCCTTTAATACAAGGAGGTCTTTCGACTTTCAAAAGTCTACAAAACAAACCCAAATTGCTTGTTGATTCAAGGGAAGCTGTGGATGGTAAGTCTCTGTGTATTTTTACTGTTACTCTGTGTGGGGCTGGTTGTGCCCAGGCAGAGAAATACAGCTCCTACAGGAACACTTCTGAATGGTCTGCTCCCCTTGTGGAAGCTGCCAGCTGTAGACTCAGTCTTGCACTCCATGTGCATCTCAATGCTTCATTGGCTTGTACCAGGAGATGGAAACTGGCCTGCTTGTTTCAGTATGTTCCTGGTGATTTTGATGGAAAATATAAATGTGTAAAGAATTCAAGATCCTGCCTCCTAGCAGCCAAAGGGATACCATTTCACATTTACTCTGAGGAATCTGGAAAAGTAGGAGCAACCTCTTGATGTTAGAAAGAAACCAAAGAGGAAAAGCTGGGTTAAGCTGAGAACCATTTGTCAAAGCAGACCTTCCATCTTAGAGAATCACAGAAGAGACCAAGTTGGAAGGGACCTCAAAGGGTCATCTCGCCCAGCCTTTCACAGAATCATAGAACCATAGAATGTCATGGGCTGGAAGGGACCTAGAAGATCATCTAGTCCAGCCTCCCTGCCACAGCAGGGTCACCTAGACCAAGTCACCCAGGAACACATCCAGGCAGGTTTGGAATGTTTCCAGAGAAGGAGACTCCACAACCTCCCTGGGCAGCCTGTGCCAGGCTCTGCCACCCTCACTGGGAAAAAGTTTTTCCTTGTGTT
>JAOEGS010022177.1:62242-78574 GCA_025447755.1 Corythornis vintsioides | reverse complement strand
CCCTGGAGACATTCCAGGTGAGGCTTGAGGAGGCTCTGAGCACCCTGCTCTAGTTGAGATGTCCCTGCTCTCAGCAGGGGTTGGACTGTTGAGCTCTGGAGGTTCCTTTCAACCCAGACAGGTCTGATTTCACTTCACAGTGCACAGGTTGGTAAATACCCTTGCAATCCTCTGTGTGCTCCTGGGCTGGGAGATCTCCCTGAAACACGGCAGCAGCTTTGCTGAGATTGTGTGATCTCCATCTGCAGTTCCTGTTCTCTGCTTGTACCTGGGAGGTGCCTCAAGTGAGGAGGCACCACAGTGAGGATTTGGATGTAGTTGGATTGGGTCGAAAGCATCTGCAAGAGTCAGTTCCTGCATAAAGGGCTATCTGAGGGTGCTGATCCTGCAGACACAAGACCAATCACTTCAGCTGCTTCCTTATCTGAAGGACTAGAGCTGAGCTGCATGGCTTAAGGCACCTCAGCTGCCTTAGTTTGAGTTATCAGCATTTTGCAAGGGGATTCATGTTTCATTTGGATTATTTGATCATCACAAGCAAAACAAGGAAGGAAAGATTTCCTGAATTCCTCGCAGGATTTCTGTTCTTTTTTTCCCCTTCTTTATAAACTTAAATTGTTCCTATTATTTTTTTTTCTGCTTTCTTTTTCCCACCCCACCCAGACTTAAACAGTGCCGGGAAATTTTGTACTTACCCAGCTGTGCAGTCTGAGGAAAGCCAAGTTGGTTTTTTTCCATGCATCAAAATCATAATAGTTTGAAATGACTTATTAATTTGCTGAGTTTCCCAGAGAGGAGACATCAGATACTTAACTGATATGCCCCTTTTACTTAGCCAAAAGGCCACACAAAGGTTAGGGCAAGTGGATACACACGATTTCTTTATCCAAGTCCTTGAGGATTTCCCATTAGCTAAGTCAGAGTTGCTTTTTTCTTTTTTAATTTTGTTTCAAGCAAAATTAATTAATAAAGCAGGTTAATTTATTTTCATTATAGGCCTCTTTCTTGTGCAGACTCTGGACAGAGAAGCTGTAGCTGGTTACTCAGATGGCTGCCTTGCCTGACAGAACGATCACCTCCAGTTGGGTCATTGCTTGAGAATGTGTATTAGGAAATAGTTTTCAGACTGAGTTGATCAGATAAACTCTTCCTGGTGTATAAGCAGTGCTGCTGGTGGTGACAGAGTTGTGTTGTGCATGTTTCTGTGTCACCTTACAGCAGTGTGACTTTTTTTTTCTTGCTACTATTTAGCAAAGTCTGCAGTTCTGTGGGTTAGCACTAGCAATAGAAAACTGTTTGTTTGGACTGGCAAGAAACACTGTAATTTTATTTACTGTGCTTTTTTGATGGGTATATTCTATGTTTTGGGCCATGACAAGTGATCACACAGTATATGATCCCGCAGCATCCACGAGGATTGGCAGCCAAATCAGGATGGTGAAACCTGTAGCAGTCAAAGCACCGTGACCTAGAACCTGTTCCCTGTGTCTGGAGTTCCCAAAAGGCTACAAGAATTCTGAATTTTCTGCACCAAAATAGAACCCAGCATGAGAAAGACTCCAGGCTGCAATAATATTTCCTCAGCCGTGTGCTGTTGGGCTCTTCCTGGCAGGGCTGGACCACATCCACAGGTCATGTTGACTTTCTCTGGATTGATGGAGTTTCAGCAGCTGTCCCTTGCTGCTTTCAGGAAGTCAGGTTGGGAGCTGTGAGGTGAAACAGCCCTGTAAGTTTAGTGGCTGGCTGTGAGTGGTGGTGTGATTTGTGTCCCCAAGAATGGTATCCAGCAGCACACCCCATGGCATACCCATGGCTGGATGTGTCAGAGGAGTCCACAGGAAAAAAGACCCAACGTGGACACTGGGGGCAAATTTGGGGTAATTAGGTCTTTAGTTCCCTGGCTCCTCTGACCTCATCAAGAGCTCACAGAATGTCAGGGGTTGGAAGGGACCTAGAAGATCATCTAGTCCAACCAGCTCCAGCTGATGTGGTGCATAACTTCTGAGTGGTTGTCCAGCTGCTTCCTCAGGACCCTGCAGGTCCCTTGCTGGGATGAGATCCATGCCCACCCCTGCTCATTCTAGTGGCACAAAAACTGTCCTCCCTTAACATGCTATGTTGGAGCTTTCAGGAAGGGATTGGAGAAGAAATGGAAAAGGGGTCTGGATGTCCCCAGACTAGTGAAACCTGCTGGACCTACAACAATGCCTAAGAAAACTCTCCCTTTTCCCTGGATTTGTGTCTAACCTGCATTTCACTGCCAGCTGCTGGGGACCTTAGAAGAGTCTTCTCATGAGAAACAGTTTTTTCAGGCAGCAAGTCTGAGCTGTGGCACTTGGGGAGTCAAGGACTGGTCTTCTCTCAACAAAAAGTCACTCCTGGAGTACATTTTGGAGACCTTTTATTTCATAGTAATTAATTATGTCGATTTTTGACTAATTGGAGCCTAGCAGAGTTGGATCCAGGTGGTAAGTGGTAGACATAGCAGAAAGTCAACAGCAACTTTGCTGCTGCTTTTTTTTTTTTGGTAAAAAAAAAAACTTGGGAACTTAAAAATTCCAATCTTGATGCATTAAACTAAGTCATGCAGAAATGCTCCAGATGTTCTTTGCATTGTGGAAGCCAAATTCAGCATTTTGATGTTATTATTTTTTTTTTTTTTTTTTTTTGAGAGATCAGTTGTGAAACTATTTGATGTGTTAAGTAATAAAATCTTACCTGTACTATCCTTCCATTTATTTGGATTTTCCTAGCTAGCTTATTTAAAGTGGACTCCTTCCAGCTCATCCTGCAAAATACCAAGTTGACCAGGAGTTAAACTGGCCAGCATTCTTTGTGAACTGGGATGTCCAGTGGCACTGGTGGACTATTAGCCATTGAAGCTTGCTCTTCTCCTCCCCTGAATGCACTGATGGCAGCTGAACTCATCAGGTTTTTGGTCAAAAGTGGTAGAGCACAGCAACAAATCATTTCTGTGTTATGTCTTCTGTTTTAAAAAGAGCTACCCACCCTCCTCAGCCTCCTCCATTTACAGGAAGATGCAATCCTGGATTTAATATCTATAATGCTCTCAGGTTGAATCCATTGGTGGATATTTTTTTTTCAATATTATTCTTTTGGAAAATGTCCTGGTTTTCCCAAAATTTTCAGGTATGAGCTCACTCTGAAATGTAGACAAATCTTCATTTAAACTATATATATAGTTTGTGTATTTAATTATGCACACATCTAGATTACCTTAAAAGATTGGGATGACCCTTGAGGTCCCTTCCAACCTGGTATTGTATGATTTAGTGTTCTAAAGAAGACCTACATCTCTGCTTAACAGAGAGTTCCCTGCCCTCACTTGATGTGAGAAGGAACAGGAACACTGAGTTTGGGAACACTCACCCCACAGGGTTAATTCCTAGAGCAGTGGAGCTCCTGTCCATTTTGGGATACTGATGATATATTTCATTTCAGAGTTCTGCTCATGCTGTACTTTCTGGATGCATGATCAGGTGAACATGCCACGTCCAGCAGCTTGGCCTGAGCAGCTCCAGGAATTGATGTGGATTCTGGGTAACCTCATGCTCCATGCAACCCAAGCTCATCCCCTATCCCTCAGGTAAGTGTGGACTTTCAGAGATCAATTCTCTTGGTTTAATGCAGAAGAAAATAACCTGTGTCCATTATCAAACTGAGTCCTTTCCAAAGGTCTGGTCATTTCCAAGTTATTCCTCTTGTTGTTGGTTTCAGTGAAGCTGAGGAATGCCTGGGTTACTAATATTTTTAAACTTTTTTTTAAGCTTTTTAAACTTAAAGTGCAGTCAGCTCTCCTAGGGCTAGATCTGGGTGAGTGGTGAAGGTCACTGCAGTGATAGGTGCAGTGTTAACTAGCCTGTTATCAGGGATTGCACCAGGCTCCTCTTGGGTACCTGCCCAGATGACAGCACTGTAGCCCATTTTGATCTTCATTTTCTCCCTTTAATTGGGTGGCCTTTCCTGTGCCTCTCCCTGCCTGAAGTCCTGTTAACTGGTGAGCACGGAATGGACTGGCTGGGATATCAAAGAACTGGGTGCTTCAAAAGAAAAAAGCCAACAGCAGTTTATAGCAATTCAAAGAATACAGAAACATTTGCACTTCTGATACCACCTGCTTTGTGTGCCAAGGATTGTTATAGGGGCAGAAAAACTCAGAAGGTTTGGGAGGGGAAAATAGCCTTTTTTTTTGGGGGGGGGGGGGTGGGGGGGGAGGTGAATTGAAGAAAAGGGCAACAGAAGTTGTCTTGGGATTTCCAACACAGGAAAGACATGGACCTGATGGAGCGAGTCCAGAGGAGGCCACAAAGATGATCAGGAGGCTGAAACACCTCTCCTATGAGGACAGGCTGAAGGAGCTGGGATTGTTCAGCCTGGAGAGAAGGCTCCAGGGAGACCTTAGAGCACCTTCCAGTACCTGAGGGGGCTACAGGAAGGCTGGAGAGGGGCTGTTTCCAAGGGCCTCTAATGAAAGGATGAGGGGTAATAGGTTTAAATTGGAGGAGATTTGGACTAGATATCAGGAAGAATTTCTTTACCTTGAGGGTGGTAGAGCAGTGGAACAGGCTCCCCAGGGAGGTGGTTGAGACCCCATCCCTGAAGGATCACCTGATTCCAGGTGAGGTTGGTAAAGTGTCTGAGCAGCCTGGTCTAGTTGGGGGTGGACTGGATGACCTCTGGAGGCTCCTTCCAGCCCTGGCCATTTGATGATTCTATGTGAGTGAAGCAGAAACATTTGTCATGTGCTGAGTGAATGAGCTAGACCTACAGTTAAAGTCATGAGGCTGTTTAACAACACAAAGGAAGGTGTTCAAATTCCAGCTCTTGAGTGCTACTGAAGTGCTACCAATTTGACAGCTGTAGGCAAATGTGGGGAATATCAGCTCAGTCCCATTTCTGGAATTTGCCAGGATCACAGAGGTACTCATGGAGAAATCCATCAAATACTATTATCTCTCTCTATTATGCTCTAATAATAATCTTTGTTATATTTTTCTCTTGGGCCTATATGCTGGAATATTTCTTGGCATGCCTTCAGATCTCTAATTGTTGGTATGTTTGGCTTGCCTCAGGCCAACTTTAAATGAATGTGTTTGGGAATCTTTGCTGTGTATGGGATTATTTGAGTACCACTGCTGTACCTGTGCAGTACTGCTGATCATAACTCATGCCATTAAAAAAACAAACAAAAAAAACCCCTAACAAAGCAATGCAGAAAGGGAATCCTGATGAGTTTTTAGTCGAAGTGATATACTGGGGAATCCAGTCAGTGATATTCAAAGTTGTCATGGCTACCTCTACACATTTCAAACTTCTATTGGTACAAGTAATTGTTTATAGTTCTTTTGGGGTAACCTTGAGGGGTTTAAGGCTGTGCTTGCAACTCACCTAGGAATGCCTGAAGTCACTCCACACTACGTTGTCTGATAGCACAGTGCTCAGTGTGAGCAGAAGTTTTGCTTCTGACACTTGATAAATACACAGGGGATGTTTCCTCTCAGAAATTACTCCTTAGTCTGAACCAGAACAGAAAGCTATCTTGTTCTTTTTGTCTCCCTCAGCAGCTCTTCCTTTGGATCCCGGCATTAGGCACACTAAAACCTCTGCTTTATGGGCTCTGGAGTCATGTGGTTGCTTCTGGGCATGGGCAGCCAGCAGTGTGAATACCCCTTTGCCAGTGGAGGCTCTGAGGTTTGGAATGAATGCCCGTGAATGGGGAGGTGGAAGCAGACATAGATCAGGGAGGTGGACCCACAATAGCAAAAATAGTTATGAAATACGGTGCTATAAAAATTCTCCTGTGGGGTCCTCAAACCATTGGCACGTCTGTTTTGTGGTTGATGACAGTTCTGGCATGACAGAGAATGACAGCCCTGTCTTTCAGTGTTCAGGGCTATTTATCAGGTGTCATTTCCTTAAAAAATCCCAAACCAGTACCAAGCTGCATGGATTTGGTTCACGGACCATATATATGGCCCTTGGGCCACCAGTTGATCTGCCTGACTGAAATACCATGGCCTGTGTCCCTGGTTCAGTTCCTATTGTGTACTCTCTCTGGTGGTTCAGTCTGGACAGAATTCCCAGCTGCTCCAAGTGGTTTGAGTGCTGTGATGTGGTGAGTGGCCTGCTGTTGGTCAGGCTGAAGGGTTTTCATGGCTCGATCCTTCTGCAGACAGGAGTCTCCAACCCTAAAGCAATGAGCAGATTTCCCCCAATGGAGGTAGACAAGCTACAAGAGAGGCTGCTCACACTTTTTGGTGTGTTCAGGTTCAAAAATGAGCTTTGCACATGGAGAAAGAACAGAGGCCTCTGTTGGCTGCCTTTCAAGAGACTTACACCTTCCTTTTCCTCCCTTCTGCAGCAGGGAGTTGTGAATTCTTTTCTCTTTCAGATACCTTTAGCCTACCCTATCTCTACAGCTATTGCAAGGAACTTGTCACGTCTCTCTGCCCTGACCCCAACATCTTAACCCCTCTCCCTGTGATCTCTCACTTCTAGTTTTCCTTCTCTCCATTTCACCTCCTGTTAGGCAGCATCTCCCCCACAGAGCTGTGCTGGAGTGGAGGCTGCATGTGGGCCAAGAGAGAGAGAAGGATTTAGACACCACTAAGCATAGTGTGGCTTCTTGTCTCACAGCCTGGTTCCTCTGGGTTAAGGAAGAGAAAACAGCCTGGTCTCAGCCACCACTACCACGGCCTGTGCTGCTGCCACACTCCAGGCAGTGCCCCACTTCCCGCAAGAGGAGCCAGTCAGTGGGGAAGGTTTCTGCTGCTCAGTCCAGAAATTCTCCTCAGGCTTCTGGGAGTGTCAGGAGGTTTTGAAGGGAGCCAAGAGAAAGGGCCTCCAGCCCATGGCCCGGCTACCTGCCAGCACCACGGAGATGGGTGTGGGGTTGGCCAGCGGCTCATGTGAGGCCTCTCCTGCCAGCTCAGGGCACTTGGCGCCCATGGGCTGTGGGGACAGGTCTTGGGCCATGGGGACGGGTCAGGCTGCAGGGATGGGTTGGGCCATGGCGACGGGTCTCATGCCATGGGGACAGGTCAGGCTGTGGGGACGGGTCAGGCAGTGGGGACAGTCTGGGCCCTGGAAATGAGTTGAGGTACAAGGACGAGTCAGGCTGCAGGGACAGGTCGGGCTGTGGGGACAGGCTGAGATGTGGGAACAGGTTGGGCCATGAGGACAGGTCTGGCTGCGGGGATCAGTCTCAGGCCACAGGGGTGGGTTGGGCCACCAGGAGGGGTCAGACCATGGGGACAAATCTTGTGGGGATGGGTCAGGCTGTGGGGACAGGTTTGGCTGTGGGGATGGGTCTGGCTGCGGTGACAGGTCTGGCTGCAGGGACAGGTCAGACTGTGGGGACAGGTCTGGATGCAGGTAAGGGTCGGGCTGTGGGGACAGATCGGGTGCAGGGACAGGTCAGTCTGCAGGGACAGGTTGGGCTGTAGGAGGTCAATGTGGCACGATGGGTAGCTCTGCATCTGCATCGTGGTGAATAATTCTGTGATTCTGTGTGAAGAGGCTTTTGGATTTCATTGCTTCCTGGCTGTGGAGAGCGCTGAGCAGATGCGTGGACCTGGACTGCCCTGGGAGTCAGGAAAAAAAGAAAAACCTAAAAAAAAATAAGAAAAAGTGAGGGAGAGTGAGAGAAAATCAAGGGAATCCATTAAAAATTGCCTGTGCTACCTCATTAATCTTTTGCAGCAAATAATACATGCAAAACTTGGGCTAGCAAAATCTCCAAAGAATAACATTTTTTTTGGTGAGGTTTTAACAAATTAAAGAAATAAATTAAGTCACTAGCACAGCAGGAAAGTGCTCGAGGCCTCCAGGATTTGTATGTTTTACCATTGTTCTAAAAATAAACTTGGGGGGAAAAAATAATTTTTAAAGTCTTTCAGTTGAAAAATAATAGTTGCTTTCAGTGGCCATGGTTGGGTTTTGTTCCCAAGTGGTGCTTCACCACCTTCCCCAGCCCTGTGGCTGAGTTCTGCAAAGAGAAGGCAGCAAATGACAGGACTGGAGGTGGCAAAGCGCTGTGGTGAAGGGGAGAGACTTGCTGGGCATGGGCAGGAAGAATGTAAAGT
Source organism: Corythornis vintsioides (assembly GCA_025447755.1). Lineage (NCBI taxonomy): Eukaryota > Metazoa > Chordata > Aves > Coraciiformes > Alcedinidae > Corythornis > Corythornis vintsioides. The sequence continues at coordinate 70,469 of JAOEGS010022177.1, read as the reverse complement.
AGAAGCTAAAACGCCTGTGCCTCACCCCACTGCAGCAGCTGAGACAGTGCCCGTGGTGTTGGAGATCAGCAATGGGCTTTCTGGCCCCCCACAAGCCCCAAAAACAGTGGGAAAACTTCTGGCAGCTTGGGTGAGTAATGGAAGAGAGGTGGCTGGTGCCCCAGATGAATGGCCAGGTTGGTCCCCTCTCTTCTTCCTGGCCATTTTTTTTTAAGAGAGCATAACAAGTCTTCCCAGGTCTCCAGAAATCAGTCTGCCTTCTCATTTCCGTTTTTCACTCTCCTTTTTTGTGATTTGCAGTCAAGTCCCTTCAGAGAACAGCATGATCTCTATTCCCCTCCCTAGAAGAGTACTTCCCCTCATCCCAGTTGCTGCCTCAGTACTTGGTTCCACTGCCTCTCCTCCCTGGACTACCTCCTCTGCCCATTCCCTTCCTGCTGTCGTTCTTCCAGCTCCACCCAGCCTGTGCCCTTGGGAAGAAGAGTTACATTCCCTCTCTTTCTCCCTGTCCCACAAATTGGAACAACTGTTTTTTGTCAAAGCCAGCTGAGCTGCGTGATCTGCAGGCAAACAGAGTTCTGGAGGAAGTTTTTTAAAGGTAAAAATGATGAATAGGTGTCTGGCTTTCCACTGGAGATTATCACTAGAAGTTAGGCATGGTGAATTTTTCCTCCTCCAGCCCTTGCTCACACTGAAGCTGGATGTGTGAACGTTATAAAAGCAATCAGCTAACTGATGCCTTCAGAGGTGCAAAGGTGAGGCTGCTGTTTTCTGGCAGGTAATCTGCAACTTGCCTGTAATTGCCTTCCTACTCACCTGAATTCTGCAGCATAGAAAGCAGGAGCAGGATAGGAAATATTTACTCTGACATTCTGCACTGCTTTCTGCTGCTGGAGCTCTGACACCTTCCAACCCCACTTCTCTTCCCTGTAAAAGCTTTTCAAGGGGCTCAGCCACTGATTTTTGTGGATTACCTGTGCATGGGGTAGTCAGCTGTGCACACGTGTGTTCTCATACACACATGTGCATGACACTTCCAACTCAGCAAATGCCTGAGCTCCTGTCACCCCTGGTATATCAGTTAATCCCCTTGTGAACATTTTCTTGCTGTAGCCTTTAATTTGCAGATGCTTCTGCTGTCTCCCCCCCCTCTCATCCCTGCTGTATTTCCGTGCACAGAATGGGCTGTGCTCAATTACTGAGCAGCAACTTCAGATTTAGTTTTCTCCTTACTGCTCAGTGTGTGGCCCCTGCCCTTATTTACTGTGCAGTATTCAGGCCCTGCTCTGATGGCAAGACAGTTGATTTCCTCATGGGCTTTTCTGTGTCTTCATCATTGTGTGTGTGTGTATCTTTGGCTACACAAGTGATTTATGGTGGAACTTGTTCTGGTACTTGTCCCCAGACTCCTGATGGTGCCCATTTATTGCTTTCATTCTTGAGATGGTTTTAGACTGGAAAAATATATGCCATAGAAAACTGTAATTTGCTGTGAAGGGAGGTAGCCACTTTGGTTTGTGCATGTTCTGTTCTGTTACAAAAGCTGTGAGTGAGCAGTGAAAAGACTGGGGATTTTTTTTCGTGCCTGCTGCAGTTCTGGGGAGAGGGCAAAGCTGCCACTTCCCAGAAGTCACTGGGGAGGACAGAAGAGCTTTTACAGAGTGCAGTGTAGGACATCCTCTTCTTCCAGACACACACACCCCCATCTAACCTCAAACATGGAGGAGAGCTCCTGGAAAACTCCAGAGTGTGGCTCGGCTGTGAGAGAACAGAGTCTGCTGGGAGCCAGCACTGGGATGGTGCAGGGTGTGTAGCTGATCAGTCACTGGTGCTGCTGGACTGAGAGAAGGGTCAGGAGCTCCCTGGCCTGTGAACACTGCAGTGGGGAAGGAGTGGAGTGCACTCCTCTGAGATCTGTGTTCTCTGTGCTTTGAGTAGCCTGGTTTCATACCTGTACAGTTCCTCACCCCTTAGACATGCATGGGCTGTAAGGAAGAGGTGTGAGAAGACCACCTCAAAGTGCTGGCCAGAATGAGACTCAGTTGCACCTAAAATGCAGCCACCTCGGCAGCACCTGGATTTCTTTGGCCACATCTGCCTGTGCCATGCACTGTTAAATCCTAGTGGCAGTCCTGGCTCTGGGGCTCTGGAGAAAGCTTCTGGCCCTTGCTGATTGCTGTGCTGACTCCTGGATGGTTTGGGAAGGTAGACTCTGGTGCTGGCATTTTCCTCTGAGGAGAGAGGGAATACATTTGGTTCCTATAGGGCTGCAGCACCAACCACTGCCTACAATAAAGACCTGAGACGTTGTGTGATGTTGGACTCATGTGATTAACAAGGATGGGGATGACAAGGAAAAATCCCCCCTTCCCTGCAGTTACCAAGTCAGCAAGATGTTTAAAGCTATTGCTGGTTGGATGGGACTGAAGCTAGATCAGTATGAGCCTCTAGCAGACTGGGAAGGTCTCTGAGACAGCGATGGATTGTTCTAAGTGTGGGTCTTATGTGTGAGGATGGATGAAACTAATTAGGATGCTGCCAGGTGCTGACTGAAGGAGGAAAAGAAATGGTTTTTTTCACCTGTGTTTTATTGAAGCTCTTCTTTACATAACCTTAGGAGAGCTTTGTGTTGTCTTTTAAAGGTATCTGAACTAAGAGATTGCTGGTACATGACCTGATCAGGGTTTCCAAAGCAGGTGACTGGACAAATTGGTTCTCTCAGCTTCCTGAAGTGTAGGGGAAAATGTGATCCTTTAACAGCCATCTTTTAAAACATGTGGAAACATCTCCATGAATGGTGTCTCAATTCCACCACAGTGGGAAAATATAAATCCTTACTTGCTGCCCCAGTCACTGTGATGTGAGGCCCAGGCTTGGCAGGAGCCATGGTTCAGTCTCCTCTGAATTGCCAGCTCTCTAAACAAACTGTATGTTGTTGAAACAGAAGAATCTGTTTTCCACTGGGACTTAAAGTAATTTGTATTGAGCCCTGAGAGTTCCCAAGCCACCAGATTTTGAAATTGTCTTTGTTAAAACAGGAAAGGAATTCTAGAGCATGGATTGGTCTGGATCTGCTCATTGTGGCAGCAAAAGGGAGATCTGCAAGTAGGTTCAACTTCTGAACAGCAATGTTTGTCAAGGTAGGGACAGAGACACCAGTAGCCTCCCCTTTAGCATGTGAGCAGAGAGCAGCTGTGTTGCTTGTGTTCTCATCACTCTGCTGGCTGACTCCAGCCTTCAGTACCAAAAATCTGTTTCTGATGGATTTTTGGTCTCTGACCATCCAGGAGACAGGCTAGCAAGAGACTTCTAAGATTGTGTCACACTGGAAAACTTTGCTTTTGTTTCTTGAACAGCACATCAGAACTCAGGAGGCAGAAAGTAGAGCAATAGGACAGGTTCTCTTGAGGGGACCATGGGATGGCCTGCAGGGAACCAGGCTAAATTGAAGCTAAGGAGTCCTTTGTGGGCAGCAAGCTTAGAAAAATATTACATTTATATATATTTGGGTGTTGGTTTTTTTTTAAGAGGGTAGTTTGGAAGCTGTGGCTGGTTCTGAACTAGAGCTTAAGTGTTGTAATGGACAAGCATGGGGTTAAAAGGGGCTGACCCAGGTGGAGGATATTCTCCATCTAACCTGGGATTTGAGTCTGATTTCTGTGATAACCATATTTAAAGCTGAAAAGGTAGGATGAGGATGAAACAGTTGGAAGTAAAAGAAGTCTGGCCAATTTTTTTCATTTGTATGGGCTATGTAAACCTCTCTCTCAAGCTGTCATTACTGATCTATTTTTACTTTCTTTGCTTCCCGGAGGCAAAAGTAATAATTCCATGCCAAAAAGGCCAATTTTCCCAGCATTTACCAAAACCAGCATGAATTCCTCAACAGCCGATGTCACAGAAGGTATTTTCTAAAAAGTTAGAGAGTTCTATAAGCATCAGTGTTATTGTGGACAGAAAGGGGCCAATTAAACCCCAGGCCCTGGGTAAGTTTGGATCTTTATCCGCACTCGCTATCTCATTGTGATCCAGGTTCCTCTCTGCTTGATGTCCTTCCAAGATTCCCCTGTATTCATTTTATTCTTGACAGACTAGTGAACATCTACTGGCACTTGTATCAAAAGGTTTGAAAAGGGAACAGCTGAACATAATCTTCAGATAAATGCAGCATACCGTGGCCACAGATAAATGGCCTCTCCCATGAACAGAGAGGTGAGGTCTGTAGCTCTGAAAAGCTCTTGATTTAGATTTACCTCTAGAGAATAGAATCATAGAATGGTTTGGGCTGGAAGGGACCTTTAAAGGTCAGCTAGTCCAACCCCCCTGCTGAGACCAGGGACACCCTCAACTAGAGCAGGTCACTCTGAGCCTCATCAGGCCCCACCTTGAATATCTCCAGGAATGGGCCTCAAACCACCTCCCTGGGCACCCTGTTCCTGGGTTCCAACACCCTCATGGTAAAGAAGTTGTTTCTAACATCCAGTTTAAATCTACTCTCCTCTAGTTTGAAGCCATTGCCTCTTGTCCTGTCACCACAGGCCTTTGTGAGCAGGCCCTTTCCCTGTCAGCCTCCTTCAGCTACTGGGAGGTTGATATTAGGTCTCCCCAGAGCCTTCTCTTCTGCAGGCTAAGCAACCCCAACTCTCTCATCCTGTCTTGGTAGGAGAGGGGTTCCAGCCTTCAGATCCTTTTCTTGTTCCTATGCTGGCCCTGGTCCAGCAGGTCCCTGTCCCTCCTGTGCTGAGGGCTCCAGAGCTGGACTCAGGGCTCCACATATGAGGTCTCAGCAGAGCAGAGCAAAGTGGCAGGATCCCCTCTCTCTGGCCATACTTCTTTTGATGCCATTGGCCTTCTGGGCTCTAGCACACACCGCCTGCTCATGTCCAGCTTCTCATCCACCAGCACCCCCAAAGTGAAGGTCATGTTATCACTGTGTTATCACTATTGTGATCCTGTAGCACAGGGAGCTGATCTGTGGAAGGTCTCATCTATGTACCTGCAGCTTGGCTACCCAGGGGTTTTGTGGCCTGTGTCAGGAAAGCCCTGTCAGGTCATACACAGGCTTAGTGGCTTGAGTCTTCCACAGATTAGCCAAAAGGAGAGAAATGAAGTGCATATTCCACCCCTGCTGCAGCAGAAGTGTACAAACAAATCTATCCCTCTCTACTGGGCCACATTCACATGCACGTGCTGGTTCCTCAGTGCCAGATCCCGCTATGAACTCCAGCTCTGCATGCTGTTAGAGATGGCAGAAGGAGATGGATATCAGGATCTCCACACACGCACAGAGAATGGTTTGGGGTTTGGTTGGGGTTTTTTTTGACCTGCAGCATATGGTGATATTTGCTTAATCCATGGAAAATTCACATACCCATACATGATGTGAGATGTATTTTCTCCTCAAAATGCAGACAGTTTTACACTGGGCTGTATATGTTACTGGATGCTCACAGTCCTGTTTTCTGCTCCAGGTATGTTTGGTGTTTCTGGGGTTTTTTTTGTTTATTTGTTTTTGGTTGGTTGTGGGTTTTTTTTAGTTTTTCTTTCCACTGTTCCAGTCTAAAAAAAAATTAAAAAATTAATAAAGCCATATATTAAAAAAACCCAACCACCAGAAAACACATAAATAATTCAGAACACATGCTTTATGTCAACTGTTTCACTGTTACTATTTTATCTCTATAAACAGGGCAGAGGCAAATCCCATCCAAACAAGGAAGAGGAGGAAGATGCATTGCAAAATTATGGCTGGGTCATGTGACTCAAAAATACATGCACAGATACATCTTTTGACTGGAAAGCCCAGCTCAGAAATGTGATGCCTGCATTTTAAATGCTCGCTTTGTGAGCTGCTGAGTGCATGGTACAGTAAGTTCATGGAATAACAGAATCATTAAGGTTGGAAATGACCTTTGAGATTATTAAGTCCATCTATCTACTCAACATCAATACAATCACTCACATCCTGAAGTGCCACATCTGGATTTTTTCTTAACCCCCTCCAGTGATGGTGATTCTACCACCTCCTTGAGCAGTCTGTTCCAGGGCCTCACCACTCTCTCAGTGAATAAATTATTGTTGAGTGCACTCTGCCTGCCTCTGCCTTTTTGTATGTATGCAGTTGCTATTTGTTGATGACTTTAGGTGTCCAGGCTTCCAGATGTTCAGAAATCCCACACAAATGTGCTGTAATGAGACTCTGTTGGAGGGTGCTAAACTATTTGGCATTCCCTAGGAATTCAGCCCCTTAGAAAATATTCATTTTGGGTTGCTTTTTTGTAAGGGGTGAGCCAAATCCAACTTCCTGAAGTCAGGTGGAAGTGCTTTGTTGACTTAAAAAAGGACATGGGCTGGACCTATAACATATCTCATCTTCCATTCAGATGCAGCAGTTTGATTTGCTTTTTCATCTTGTGAGTTCTTGACTGTTCAGCTGCTGAGAGAGTTCCTCACAGTTGCTTTAATTTTCAGCACACCTTTACATACTGCCTATAGTCCATACCAAAGTCCTGCTCTCCCTCACACTCCACTTGCTGTGGTTCAACATTGCTGAGAGAGCCTGTCCCTGGTCCTTTGTAGCTTCTTGATTTGTTGTAACAGCTTGATGAGGTATATTATTTTGTATCTCTTCTGACACACTAGAATTAGACACATCTCTGCTTTACTGTGGTGATAATAAATGTCACCATTACTTGTTTACCACTCAAGTTCTGATATGCAGTGCAAAGCTAAAGATAGCACAACAAACTACATCATATTCTAGGCTGTCATGTCTGCAGTGTAGGACACAACAGGCCAATTCAGTCTTTCACAAGACCCATTCCTGAGAATCATTTATCAGTCCTTTTTAAAAATACCTATACAAAGCACATGCCACACAGCTTTGCTGTGAGTACCCTGTCCTGGTGCCTCATTTTTCTCTCCAGCTAGAAGATTTTTCTGATGTCCAAGGTAGTTGTCTTTGATGCAAATCTTGTTCCCCCTTCAGTGGCCACAGAGGCAATAAGGAACAACCGTTTATGTACCAGATAGCTGGAGGATCCTATACCATAGATGCTTCTGCTAAGGGTATGAGAAACCAGAATTCGGGGGGGGCCTCTCTCTGCCACATATTTCCCCTCTGACTGCAGTCAGAGTCTGTTAATCTCTGTATTTTGCTGCTTCAAAGGGACACTGTGAGAGTAAGTTCACTGGTGTTTGCAGGGATGTTCAGATACTGCACTGACAAGGGCTTCATAGGTGAATAGAGAGAGAGAGCAGACATATGTTTATTAATCTGGTAAAGGACTGATATTCAACTCAGCAATACTCCCAAACAAATGTCCAAGCCTATATTATCAGCATGCCTCTTATCTCTGGAATTTTGTTTTGTGCTGTCCTACTGCACTTGTTGTTGGGTTGTGGTTTGTTTTGCAGCTTCCTGGAAAAGAGAACTTTGAATACATGAAGAGAAAACGCCTGGTAAAAGCTGTAACCAGCTCTGACTGTCCGTTGTATGACAGCCAACAAATATCACCTGCTGATGATTTACAGATTCCTGGGAGATGTGGTGTTGAATCTCAAAGAACTGGAACAACTCACCCAACATAACTTCTCAGGAAACAGTATAATGTATCCACCCGCTTCATACTCTCCTAATTTAGGACATGTGTAGTGTGCAGTGATGAACTGGCCAACTGCTTATGTTGCTGTAAATCTCATTCCCCACCTTACAAAACACCCTTGATTGACCCCTTCTTTTGTGAACGTTCAGCCCAAGGTCCAGTCCTTTTCTTGGGACGGTTACAAATCAAGCTGGTTGTCCATGAGCACGCTCCTCCAGAGAGGAAAACACAATGTGTTCTTGTTTTCATTTAATTGGGCAGCCTTTTCAAGTTCTGCGACCCACTTTTGCTTCCCTTCAAACTGGGACCAGTATTTATTTATCCCTCTTTAAACACGATAATTTAATTAAGAAAGTAATCAGCAGTGTTGAAATGATCTTTGAACTGTACCCCTATCACTGAAGGGAACTGATGAATGCGTTATACAAGAAAGATCTTGTTATCTAAAAAGCTTTCTACTAAATGGTTTTGGCATCCGAAAATGAAGACTTAAAATTCTGTGCTAAATTTATAATGTAAGAGATGTGAACATTATTTATAGAGTCTGAAAGGTATTCCAACTGAATCTGACAAGTTCGTCTGGATTATTTATTGAAAATAAAACTGTTTCAAGTTCAAAGGAT
>JAOEGS010022177.1:41565-61875 GCA_025447755.1 Corythornis vintsioides | reverse complement strand
GAAAGGTATTCCAACTGAATCTGACAAGTTCGTCTGGATTATTTATTGAAAATAAAACTGTTTCAAGTTCAAAGGATTTCAGAAGTGAGTTGGATATTTATGAGTCTGAAGGACAGATTGTAAAAGTACCTGTATAACAGGCAGAGGTTTAATGGTCTAGGCTCCCTCTTCAGCCAGTGGAGAGAGATTGGCATGTTACAGTTCCATTCCATTTTCTTAGGCACTTATCTTCAGATGGGAATTTATTGGCTGATCATCTCAGCAGGGCTTTAACAGGACGTCTGTAGTTAATCATTATCATCATCTGCCAATTCCAGTTCCCTGTGCTTCAGATCAAGAGAAGGTTTCTGAAAGCTGCCTGGGGTGTAGGTATCTTGGGCACAAAGTGACCAGATCCAAAAAAGAAAGTCCTACCTCTGCATTCTCACTCAACTCTCGGATCTGAGCTCTTACTGATTATGCTACAGGATGGATTCAACAGCCATGGCTAAGTGAACATCAGCACTAGAGGACCCAGTTCATAAGTCCCAAATGCCTTCTGGGGTCTGGAGGCTCCAAGACAGTCAGGACAGTGTCTGGACATGTTTAGCAGAAGAATTGAAGCTACCTTGTAAGTGCTTTGGTGGAGAACCCAGTGTTTACAGCAGGGATGGAAGATCACTGCTTGTCAAGCCTCTCCACTCCTTCTGAGTGAACTGTGGGTACCTAACTGTAGGCTTAGTCCTTTGTCCTTCATGAACTTGAATGGACATGTGAAGATAACTAATTACTTCTATCCAAATGCAGGTCTGGAATCAGGGTCTGCTGACTGGAATTAATGAGCAGCACATGGGTTTCTTTGGCTTTTGACCTTGTGACTTGATGAGACCCTCCCTACCCTCAGTTAAATTTGCCACAACCTGTACTGCAGGGATCTCTTGACATGAGCTTGATCACAGGTATGATGCAGGGATTTATATCCTCAAGCTTTTAATTGACTCATTTGCTCAGTTGTGTTACAGATACTCCACATGGGTTCTGTAGGGAAAAGAGAACTAAAGATGAGAAAAAAGATGAAAAGAGAGGACTGCCATTTTTTCCATGAAGAGCAGATTGCAAGTGTGTGGCATTTTTCCCACACATCTTGAATAGTTTTGGACTTGAGCTTTTTGAGGAGTTTTTAATTAATTTATTGTTTAAGTAACTGTAATGAGAAGAGCCCCTGCCACATTGATTCTAATGAGGATTGCATGTGCGCTATGTCTTTCTTATTGTGGCCTATATCATTTAAATATCTTTACCAACATGTGCTGTGGCAGATTTCACTTATATCTGCTTAAATTAAAGCTTGTCAGTTTAGGAGCTAAGAAGCACACAAATATTTGAGAGAGGTTTGACATTCACTGCTGAAATCATTGCACTAAATATCTGGCATCAGCAACGTTGCTTGGGAAGGGTTAGAAATTCTCCGTTTCACACAGGCTGGACATTCTGGACTTGGAGAAATGTTCTTCACCTTCTGTGTTCATAATTAAGGTTTCTATGAAAATTTCAGCTTGTTTTTCTTCTGTATTTTCTCTGAGCAATATGTGACTGAGCTCCTCGAAGTTGCTGCTAGGAGAACAAACAGTACCAGTATCTCAGAAGTAGCTGGAGTCAGAGCACGATTTTGCTGTAAAAGGAATGGTATTTCCTTATGTTCTCATGTCCCAGCAATGCAAGGGAAGATGGCGCTGAGCTGGAAAGGTCTGGTGGAACCTTGGACATTTGAACAGCTCTGGCCACAGGAGATCAAGCTGAAATTTCTCTGCATGTGGTATTTTTCTTCTTCTCTACAGGTCACTGTGAGCAGTGTGTAGGGCAGTGTGCAGCTTGCACACTCTGAGCTGGAAATTACTTGTTGGTTGACACACCGAAGTCAAACACAGTTATTCATTCAGAGGTCTTGCACACCTAAGTTTAATCTCAATTGTAATGTAATTGTACTTAATAATTACTTAATTGGCTGTTACAAAAGGGAGCAGAACCCACCTATTCCAATACCAGGGAGAGTCTTTGCTGCCAAATGTAAAATTGCTTTCTTTTCTCAGCCAGAATCAGTGAATATGCAGTAGGCAAACAATTTGAGTGCAGGTAGGATCATAGGAGAATTCAGGTTGGAAAAGTCCCAACATCCTTCTCAAAGCAGGATCAGCCATGAGATGAGACCAGGTTTCTCAGGGCTTTATCCAGGTTGGGCCTTGAAAACCTCCAAGGAGGCTACACAACCTCTGGGCAGCTCTGTCCTCAGGGGAAAAAGCAATTAAATCCTTCCAGCCAGCCTGCACTTCCCTTGTTTTGATTTCTGCCCTGTCTTCCCACCACACATCACTGTGAAGAGCTTGGTTCTCTCCTTGGTGACCTCCTTGCTCAGCTGATGAGTGGTGACTGAGACCCAAAGAGGAGGCTCAGAGCATCTTCTGACATCTAAGTTGGTATAAAGGCAAGTAACAGATGTTAAATACAGTGTTTCCTCTGCTGAATGTGCCTGTTGGCCTCAGTCACATTGTTCCTTTCAAAGCATTTTTGTTCTTGTTCAACCCCAAACTGGTGGGTTTCCTACTGTTCAAAGATTCTGAGAGTTTGGGAGGAGGGACATTCTGTTTGATCATTATTGATTTATCTTGTTTGCAATTAAGTAGAGAAAAAAAATACAAACCCCACACCATTTCCCACAAAGTGTCCCATTTTCCACAGTTTATTCCCCATTTTCTTTAGGTTCCTAGAGGTAGCCCTGCTACCTTATTACTTGTGGTTGTGTTGGCTTCAGTTATTGTCCCTTGCAGCTGACTCAACCCACTGTCACAGCCAGGCCACTAGCTTTGAAGGAGCAGTAACCTTCCCCTCCACCAACTAAGCTCAACCTAGGTGAAGGTCAGATCTGTCATGCAGAGCTATTTATAATTTGGGAATTACATATTCCCACACTGGTGGGAAAACTGTTGTTGACAGACCTGAGCCAACTTTTGTAGCACTTAAGCTTTCTTGTAAGGGAATTTTGGGTTTTGTTCTAACTCAGGCCAGGTCCAAGGGGAGGTGTTGTTCAATCCAGCAGAAACCATATGGAGGAGTGGGTTTCTTCACACTGAGATGCTGTGAAACTTCAACTCCACTCCTCCATGCTGTGGACTCATCCCTGCCCTTTCCTCCAGGTTGCTAATTTTCAGGCCTGTGTTGGCAGCCTCCTGTAGCACCAAAGTGCTGAGTGTTTCAGGCCAACTGTTAAATCTTCACTTTTTGGATAAGAGAACTGATCTATAGGAAGCTGAAATGACATGATGCTGCTCCTCTGTGCTTTGCAGAGCTGCAGTTTACTGTTGCCTCAGCCCCTGTTAAAGGAAAAGTTCAGGGAGGGTCTTGGGAGTTGCACAAACTCTGGGTTCCTCTGCACCATCATCTTCTCACTGCTTGTATTTAATTAGCATGTTCCCTCTAAAGAGCTGGAGAGGTTTCTCCAGTTCTGGATGCTGCACATTAATACTTATGCATAATACAGCTTCAAGAAAAGATGAATTGGTGAGTAGTCTGGAAACCTGAGGCTCGTTGCCCTTTTGAGTAATGATTCTGCATGTGGAAGGGGGAGGAAGAAACTGCCATAGGGCCTCTGTGACCTGTTCATGGGTAAATAATTCTTTAGAAAACATTGATTGGGAATGAAAAGTCAGCTCAGAGGCCTGATGGCTATAGAGCAGTTCATGGGGTTAATCTGGGAAGGTTGTGAAGTTAGTCAAAAATTAAATGAATCCCTGAACAAAACTGCCCTGGTTATTTTGGAAAAACAAGGGAGGAAAACCAAAGCCATGTTGATTTGCTGTAGGTTGAGAAAAACATCCTCCAGGCTTGTGACATTTTTCAGACACTGAATCTTGCACATCAGGTGGATCAAGCCCAATGCTCTGTATATGCACATGAACAGGATCCTTTGAGTGATGAGTGTGTAAGCTCTGCTAGAGTTCTGCATGTGAAAGACATGAAAATTAATTCTTCCAAGTGTTTAAGGCTTGTGTAAGCCAGCAAAGGGAGGTTAGAGAGTCAGGCAAAGCACCTCAGAAGGCAAAGGTCTCCCAAACCCCAAAGGTCTTGGATGTCTCAATTTCCCAGCTCCTGTTTAATGCCCACATCTGATGGACAATGTCTGCTTTATTTGTTCTCAGTTTGTAAGCTAGATTTCTTTTGAAAAGGACACAGTCTTGGCTCAACAACAACCCTAGGAAGGTGGGTCCTCCCACCCTTTATATCCAGGCAGTACTGCCAAGGGGAGGTGATTCCACAGAAGGTGGCACACAGGGAGGAGCAGCATCAGGAACAGAGGCCTCCAGCCCAGTGGGCAGGTGAGGAGGCAGCAGAAATAAACAAGAAGCTGAGTCACAATCATGTGTATTTGGGATGGGAAGAAGCAGCTTCCCAGGGACTGGCAGAGACACTGCATGGCTTGCTGTCCTCCAAATAATGACTGAATTCAACAAAACCAGGCTAGAAAGCATCCTTGTAAGGATGCAGTGGGAAGAGAAAAATTGACTTATGTTATCCATTTATGGAATTGTGTTCATCCTAGTCAGTCCAGTTTACATTGCTTTGAGAAGTTAAGGATTATTTCATATTCTAGTAAAGTTCAGTTGTTTTTTTGTTCAGAAGCCTTTCTTACCTCTTTTGAGGGGTCTGGATAAGGGAGGTTTACCTTCCAAACTGGGATCTCATAACATGAGGATGCTTTTTCTTTGCTAGATGATGATGGGGTTCTTGGACTGAAAAGTACCACAGGAGAGTGAAATGCAGCTTCTCTCTGCCGATGAGAGCTGGGCTGAACTCTGCAGAGTCTGGAAAAACTTAGTCCTCAAAAGTTCAGTATTCTCCTCTGCTGATACTGAATCCAAGCAAAAGCAACAAAGATTCTGCTTGTCTTGGCTGAAGAGAAAACATCTTCAGACAATTACACCATTAAAATTATCTCTATTCTTTGATCCCTTTCTGTTCCCATTTGTCATATCCTCTCTGCTGCTGAAGTGAAGTCTCTGGAGGCAGAGCCACCTCTGCTTCTGCACCTCTGGAGGTGGGCAGATCACCACATGGTGCTGGTATGGAACGGTTTCCATCAACTCTAGCAGGGCATATATGGAAAGGAAAAGAGGCCTTCATAAATGGAAGGGCAACTTTCCAGGCTTTAACCAAAAGAAACACCAAAAGGAAATGTGCAATACGTGCTTTACTTGCTTTTGATCCCTTTTTCTGTGGACAGTGCATGTCAAATTTAACTTGAATATTCCCAGTGAAATCAACTTTACGAGCTCTAATAATTTCTGTGTTTTACAGACATAAAACTCCCTTCTTGCTTGTTCTTGCAGAAGTGACTATACTAAATTCCCACAATACACAGGCATCAAGATCCCAGTAACTGGAATATGTTGTTTCAGTTGGTGGGAATTATGGAAGTATCTTGTCGCCCAAAGTCAGCTATTAATTGTAAGTAATAATATTAATTCTTATTAATTATGGCTGTAGAATTATGTTGGACCCTCTCCATCTTTTAATGTTTTAGGCAATGCTCCATGACACTTTGACCAGCATTTAGAAAAATGGCCTGTATGTCTTTTTCTCAGAGCAAATAAATTAATTTTTATGGAATGGGAAGGTAGAATAAGCTTATTGCAATGGAAATAGTCTTTCAAAACACTGGAAAAGTTAGACACTTGCAATAGCATGTGGTCTAATTTCCTGAACCTGTGAGAAAGGCCATGAATCATTATATAGCTTACTGCTCAACACACACTTGCTTCCTCATCTATGTAGAAGGCAAGGGTAGAATATGTGCAGGACTCAGGTCCAGTATTTCTCAGTCTCAGGCATTGTGAATGACAAAAAAAGGGTGGCAAGAAGCAAGCCAGAGTGACTTAGAGTACACTAAGTGCTTCTAAACTGCACTGGATGAGAAGAAAAGTATCAACAGACACCTTTCTGGTTTGTCAAGGGCTTTTCTTCTCTTTAAAAAAATCATGTCAGAATCTTTGGAGTTGTGTTTTTTCAGCATGTACCAACATGGTGAGTGCTGTAATTTTGTGCAAGAACCATCTCTGCTGCTGCTCCTCTGGCTCAGCAGGCTTTCTCCTGTACTCCTGTGCCCTTCCCACAACACTTCCAACTAGGTTTACTGAAGCTTGAAGTAGGACAAAGGATGCAGTGGGGATTTTTGGGGTGGTGTTTTGTTTTTTTGGTGGTGGTACTCATGGTTTTTTGTTGGTTTTTTTTGTTGTTGGTTGGTTGGTTGGGTTGGTGTTTTGTGTGGGGATTTTTTTGGTGTTTGTTTTTGTTATTTTGGTTGGTTGGGTTTTTTTGCTCATCTGTTTCTTGTTTTGGTTGCTTGGTTTGGTTCTGTGTTGGTTGTTTTGTTTGATTTGTTGGGGTTTTTTTCCCAGAAACTTAGCCCTGAGTTTAAAACTCAGAATCCCAGCTCGCTTGAGGCAGCATCAAGGTGGGATCCTGCAAACATGGAATGTAGTGCATTCACAATTCATATTCAATTTTCTGCCTGTATGGGAAAGGCTTCTGGATTTCAGAGCCTGGTGGTGGGGTGACATTGAACACAAGATTGTGTAGCACTTTATAGAACTTTTATTAGCAGCTCTATAATCACATTAAGTTAGACCGAAAATTTGAACTAATTCTTTCCCTTGAGACCCAGGCTCTAATAATGGTAAAAATCTGTGAAATAGGATAAATACAATTCAATAATTATATTGATAAATAAAATGAAAATCAACTAATTGTGTCATTCAGGCAGTCGCCTGCCGCTGTTGTTGCTGCCTTTCTGCATCAGCGCCTGCTCAACTTTTTCTGTCACACTTCAATAAATTTAATTGTGCAGAATAAATGAGCTAATTTTTGAAGTCACAGGCTCTGTTTGCAAGATAAGGATGGTGATTTATTGACCTCCTCCAACTTTGTAAGAGTGTCACCCTCCTTTTTACTGACAACCATAAGAAGGGGTTTTGTCCCTCTTCACCCAGTGCCTTGCTAAATCCTACTTTGTATATTTACCTTCTCATCTCATTTTCTTGAAGTCACATAATACACCACAATAGACCAAAGATCTCCACTTCAGCTGGTGGCTATACAGGCTATTCCGAGTGATTAGCAGAGCTGTGTGGTTTTTAGCTTTCTTTTGAATGCTATTTTCTTCTGATAATCATTTCATTCTCTGGTTTTTGGAAGGATGGCTTCTAAGGGGAAGTAGGAGAGAAGGGGCACAGATTAATGCCTTCTTTTTTCTGGAAGCTCTGGTCTAATCTCATTCAACAATCATTATCTCCTCCACCCTACCAGGATGCACACTAATTTCTGAGCTCATTCATGTTGATGGTTTGACCATGAGAACAGGAAAAAGGCAGATGTTGGGCACTGGACGTGCTTTGTAAAAAAAAAAAAAAAAATTGCCTGCTTTTTTTGTTTCTCTTTCTGGATTTTTGTGTTTAAATGCTGAAAACACCAGGAGAAGATACTGTCTATCTGTTATATTGCTGCTAAATTTTGACAGCAGTGGGTCTGTTAAACTGACATAAAATGGTAAGAATGAATAGGCCACTCCCTTTCTTTCCTACCTCTTGGATTTACTTCTATAGATATTTTTTATTTATTTATTTAGCTAAACATCTGTGTGACAGCCACAACTACCCTTTTTCCTAAGGCTGGATCTTTTGTTCTACTCTTTAAAGACATAAAAAAAACCCCTATATGCATATGAAAAGAGATGAATAGATACTGCAGTACAGCTCCATGCCTGTTAGAGCTGACAAATCAGTTGTCGTGCTGTAGCAATATGATCTCTGAATCCAAAATCTTGGGATGCTGTTGAGTAAATAATACTCTTTGGAGAAAAATAAAATCACCATCATCCCATCAACTAGGTCCAAAAATGGTCCCAAAGTTCTACCTCCCTACCTCTGGCAAATAAATCCAGTAAATGAGAAGGATGGGGACACCTTCACCTCACTGGTGGCTGCCTGCCATCAGGACTATGCAAACTATAAGTTTTCCACCTCTGTGTGTGCAGTTTTTGCTCTTCACAGTGAGATTGACTCTTCTTTGAGTATAGGCAGAACAGTAAGTCAAATGCATACAAAAGCTAGCTAGATTGTGACAAACTTGGCCTCCTAGAAGTGCACAGCACAAGGCTTTTTATAGAGCCAAGATTTCAGCCGGGCACCTAGAACACAAACTGTGAGAAACCTTTCTCTCATGTTTTAGTTGTTCTATTGGACCTCCTTCTGCTCTAATTTTCTTCTAAAGAAGACTTATAACCTCCTAAATATTTCCTGTCAGGTGTTGGCTAGGTGAAATGTGTCCTAGGGAATTGCAGCTGGAGGAATCACAACATCCCACATGCAGAGCAGTCCAGATTTCTGCCAAACTCTTTGCCTTGTCTTTAACTCAAACTGCTTGCACTCTTTGTGATGGATGCTTGTAGAAAAAGGCAGACCTAATTCAGGAAAGCCTTCTGCACCAGGGCTCTGCTTGCCTTCAAACAAAGGCTTGTGTCATATTTAATATTAAGCCTGCCCTGGGAGCTCCCCACAAACCTGACAGTCTTTGCATGAGATGGTAGTTGCTGTTCCTCCTCCTTTCCATGGTGCAGTTGGTGCTTGTGCCTTGCTTGCTGTGGGTCTCTTAATTCAGACTATCTCAGGAACCTGTCAAGCTGCACCTGAACAATTGCATTGGTTTTAGGGGGGAGTAGGAAGGTAAATTAAACCTGAGTGAAACTTACTCTCCAGTGAAGAAACCGTTGCCAACTTTAACAGGATAAAATCCCACCAGCATGTAATGTTTTATTGGGCTGTAGTGAAATACTGTGGAGAAAGATTTCCAGTTCATAAAACACATCCAAAACATCAATTGACCTGAACGTTTTGTGGGCCATTATTGTTTTTTTCTCTCTGCAGACCAAGTTCTGATGGTTCTGCAGATTCCTTGCACCAAGAACAAGAAGACTGAAGTTTGTACTGAAGAGCTGTACCCTGTGGGAGGTGCAAGAGATACCTGAAATGCTGATTCAGACCAACATTTCTAAAGTCATGGATTTCTTTGAAGGAGGACTGTGATCTCCTCTGAAAGATGGAGCCAGCAAACTCTTACAAGTAACTCTCATTTTCTACTTGAGATGTTTGGGTTTTTTTCTGCCGTGACCTTTGCCAGATCTTAAATTAGAGGAGTAGAACTTATTTTCTAGTTAATCTGCAGTGAACACATTCATTATGCTCTGTAACTCATAATGTAGTTCTGCTGTTCTTTGTCCTTTTTTCATTGGTGTTCTGGTTATGTGGGTATGACTGAGATTTGCTGGTCTGATCTGGAAGTGACTTGGCCACATGCCACCCACTTGTCACTCCCAAGTCTGATTTACAGACCAGCTGAAGGGTAGAAGCTTTGGTGAAATGCAGTCTGTAGATGAAACCAAAGTTGGGCAGACAGGAGGTCTTCACTGAAGAAAGCCTATTTTGCCTACTGCTGATGTAGAAGCTTAACTGCCCACGTATGGAGATAAATCAGAGCTGAGTGCAGAGAGGAGACTTCATACTACCTAGTTTAATTCAGGTATCTTCCTAAAATACCAGGCTTTTTGTTCCTTGGGCTGAAGAAATGAAAGCCAACCCCACTGCTGAGGCAGGCATGGCCAAGGCCAGGGATGAGATCTGAGATCTTTCTCTGTGTGTCTGAACACTAAGGTGGCAAGAACAAAACCATCCGAACTATGTAAAAATGGGGAGCTTGTGGAAACAAATGGAAAACAAGAAAAAAATCTCTGTCTGGAGACAGAGGCTCCCTTGGACCCCTGTATTGCCAGACCTCTTCCAGTCCCTGGGACAGTCCTAATATGCTTAGATGAAAACATCCCCTACTTCCCAGGATACACTTACTGCAAGACACTTGTTTCCAGTTGGTATTTATTTTTTGTGTTGTAGTTTTGAGGCTGCTTTGGAATATTTTCTATAACATCAGCCACCGTGCAGATTTGGGTATTGTACTGTAATTACTTAAATAGGGGATTTTGTATGCTACAGCCAGTGATTCATGAACTGCAGGGTATCTGCAAAAACAGGCTTTCATTGGGATTATGGGATGTAAAATGCCTGAAGGTTTTTGCCTTTGATAGCAGACCTGCCATTGCATCCACACAGGGTTTGTCTAATAAATTGTATTAGTGCTTTCCAGCATCCTGATAACTTCCCTCCCCCAACTCCTTGCAATTCTGAAGTGTTTTGAAAGCAAACTCTGTGTATTCTTGCTGTGGCAATCATTAGAGCTAATGTTCAGCATGCTTGTTGTTGACCATGTGCTATAACAGAGAAGAAAGTTGACAAGGTTCTTCAGGGAGGACTTGTAATTGCTAATATCACAATATTGTGATTTCTAACTAGAAATGAGGGACATGTGGGGGGTGTGGGGAAAAGATCACAGTTTGGTGTCTTCAAGGGAATATGGCCATGTATCTTCTATCAGTTGAGGGTTATGTAGCTAAATCCCCTCCCTGCTTTTGGAAATAGTCTCAGCCACTGAAGAAAATTGAACTACTGTTTGTTTTAAGGCATTGTCTAACTTGGCACATCAAATTATCTTAAGCCCACAAGGAGGACAAGCTGTGTTCATGCCTGTGTATCCAACCAGTCTATTAGACTAGGAATCCTTGCAGATATTAAGTCATATCTGTTTCCTTCTCTGAGGTCCATCAGAACTGGGCAAAGGGAATCATAATGGCTTGCTGCCCAATAAATCCCCATAATTCAGTTTCTTGTCCCTTGCTGACTTTTCTGCCAGACCCTTTCTTAACGTCTGCAGGTTTTGTGCTGTAAAGACAGAAACAGTCGTTTTGTAGTTGCCTGTGAGTTTTAATTATAGCAGGCACAGTATTTCAGACATGCTGATGCTTGTTTTTATGTTGGGATGCACATGGCTGCATTTGCTTTCCAGGGGTTGGGAAAGATCATTTTCTTAGTCATATTTCTCTCAGATCTAGAGCTGTGCAGAGAAAAAAACAAACCCAATAAACCTTGCTGCTACTAGCACCCTGCTGAAGTCATCACAGCTCATGTAAGGAAGTTCAGTAGGTAGCAAGCACAAGTGAGGGTAAGTAAAATTGCAGTGACTGTTTGGTGCCTGGGAGACTCCTCACTGACTTTTATTCCTGAGCCTAAGGAGGGTCAAGCCAGCCATGAGTAGCAAGAAGGTTCAAGGCCTCACAGTCTCCACCCTTGCTGACTTTTGGCCGTGCCTGTTTCAAGCTGCCTAGTGTGAGGGAGGTTGCTTGATGCTTAAGACAAAAAAATAAAAAGTCACTAAAAATACAAGAGCAGCAAGGAGGGTTTAGCTGTGGATAGACTGTGCCTATGCAAAGCTGTTTGCTCTTGGCTGAAATCCTCAGCAGAGGTTTTTGGGGGGCGTTTAGGTGCTTTGTAAAAGTTTGGGTTTTGGTTTTCAAGCCCTGTGTGCTTCCACTCTTGCTCTTCTCAGCTTTGTTACCACACTTGGCTGTGCAAAGCAACGCTCCTGGGAGTGTCAGAGGGGACTCAGCCCAGCGAAGCTGCAGGTAGAGCAGAGATCCCTGCCACTGTTTTCCATATGTTCTTCTCCATGGGGGCCTGGCTGGACCTCGACCTGAAAGGGAAGCAGAATGGAAACTTAATTGAGAAGTGAGTCCTGCCCCCAGGTAAATGAAGCAGCCAAAGTCTTGTTCTCACTCTCTCCAGGTATCACGTGTTTCTGTGCTGGGGGGCTGTACTAGAGGCAGCACCTTCATCCCTTGCTCTGCCTCATCCACAGAAATATCTCCTAGTGCTCAGCATTCATTTTCAGCCTTTCAAAATAACCTTCCTGTATTGCCTCTTTTTTTTTTTTTTCCTTTTTTTTTTTCCTCTCCTTTTTGTTTTAAGTCAGTTCACATTGATTAATCATTTTAGCAATGTTTAGGGCTGGGATTGTGAAACCTTTGCTGGCAAGAATTTTTCCCCTGGAGTCAAGGAGACTACTCATTAGCATGACTACTTGCCAGCATGAGGGAGGGATTCACAATCTGGACGTTTGTAGTTTTAAAAATATGTCTCTATTTAGCTGATTTGAGCAGCTGAAGGGGGCTGGTTATGGAAATCAGGCTGTCACTCTCGGGTGGTTTACTTCAGCTGCAGCTATGGGGAAATAATGTCTTTTTACGTAACACATGGATTTAAACAGTCTTTCAGTTGTCTGATTGGTGTCTTCAGTCTTTGATACCCTTTCAGCATAAACCAAACCAAAGCCCTTTGTTGTTAAATTCCCTCTCTGTACCCCTCCTAGTTTGCAGAGAGTGTCAAAAGGTAGGTGGGTCAGTGGTTGACTGGGATGCCATCGTGGGCAGGTTAGATCTCTTGGGAACAGCTGGTGCTGGCAGGACACCTTGTTTTGATCCCAGTGGGTGAGGAGTTGGGTATGGTTGTGTCTGCAGGACGTGATGGTGGCATGGATGCACCTCTTGTTCCTTCTTCCAAGAAACAAAACTCAGAGGAAAGAAGCCTGGCTCGGACAGAAACCCTGTGTTTTATATTCCACCAGCTCCCTGCTGTGAGGCAGTTACTCCCCCTTTTATTTCTGAGAACAAGTGAAACAATTCTGCCTCTGCTCTGCATGGCTAACAGCAGCAGTGACCTTCAGGCTTGCCACTTAAAACTGGTGTGGGATCATCCCAGGGCAAAATTCCAAAGCAGGTTATCTCTCTTTCCCTTTCCCCCTCGCTCCACTGCGTGGCCGTGCAGCCTGGGTGCTGGGCTGCTGGAGCACACCAGTCCCCTCTCCCGCCTGCACCTCCCTCCACCTTGCACAAAGCTGACAGGGGGATTTTTCACCTCCTCACTTTCCTTTTTCCTCTTTGATTAACTTTGGACCAGATGGCCAGTCCCCAATCTCTCAGCATGCGTTTGACTGACAGGAGCCTTTGATAAACCTCCTAAGAATGAAGTCATCTTCAGGTCACCTCCTCTGCCTGGCCTTTAGCATCCCACACATACCGCCATTATCTGCTGAATAGGAGACAAAGGAAATTAGCTCCAATTCCCTATCATCCCCATTATTTCCACACTGATTTAAACAATGAGGCAATGAGATGCCCTTCACTTTCCTTCCAAAGGTACAAATGTCAGCTGTTAAGAAATGCAAACAAGAGGGTTCCCATGTTAATGGATGGGCTACTTTGTAAAGCCATGGAGTGGTAAAGTGCGTTTATTCACTGCCTGCCTGGAAAATGCTTAACACACTTCTAAACAAATTCTTTAACCACTTTTATTTTATACACACTGCAGAGTTCTCGAGAAGCCTGCTTGCTTTGGTCTGGATATGTATAATGAGGTGATATACCTGTCGTTGTTTTCCATATGCAGTTGTCAGAGCTTCATCTGAGACGATCTTGAACACAAATCTTGGAATACAAATGCCTTGATATACAGAAAGGTTTAGCTGGGTATGAATCCATGTACTGAGATAAAGGAAACCACTTCCAATTTCAAAAGAGGAAAGAAATTTGGATACAGTGGACTGAGGACACAAGAGCATGAATCAGAACATCATCTCTCCAGAGATTTGTAAGCAGCTACCTCACATCCACTTTGGCTATTAACCTTTTATCTGAGAACAGAAACAACAATACACCAGAAGAAGTGTTGTCCCAGGGGCTTTTTTAAGCCAGGCATGCTAGAAGATGCCTTTAAAAAAATATTTATTTTGATGAGATTTCTTTCCTAATATTGTGGTCTTCCACTCGAGTTGATTTGACTGGCAGTTAATTCTGATTTTTGGCAACTGAAAGTAATTAAATGTTTGGGTACTTGCATGAAACAATTCTCCACATCACTGGCCCACCCACATACATTGCAGGAAAGGAAAACAGCAATGATCTCTAAATTAACTCTTGGGAAAACTGGACCATAAACTGTGCTTTACATTAAATACATTTTTTCTTCTGTCCTGACTTGTCTCCCCCTAGTAAAGCAGCCAGGACCATGCCTCTGAATCAGGGCTTACTGCAGAATCATCTCCTGATGTACAGTTGAAAAGCACCAGACAAGAACATAGCTCTTTACTCCCCAGAGCAAAAAATGCTGAGAGCTAGAAACTGTGAGCTGTGTTCCCATTGCCTGCTGTGAAGCATGGGAGCAATGGCAGCATGGCAGGCCAAGGGACTGAGCACCTCTGCTCACCTCTTGGGCCAAGTTGCTAGATCTTGGCTTCTCTTACAGTCACTAGGGAAAAAAAAATCATCTTGCTACCCAGGTTAGGCATGGAGAGATGTCAGTCCTGCCTACTTGATGCACTGTGACTGCTGGTCACAAAAGATGGATGTCTGAATCTCTACTTAACCTTAGATGCCATGAGAAGGGGCTTCAAAGTCAGGATTTTGTGCTGGGCAGTCTGAATATGGCACTGAAAGTCACAGTCTGTGACAGCCCTACTGGTTTGCAGTGCTAGACAGTTTGACACATACCTTTAGCCACTGATAAAAGACTGGTCTTTTTCTTCACAGTGTGAGCTCTGCACTTCACAGAGAGAATTCTGATGATCTAGGATGATTTCTGGGCATGCCTGGCTATGCCTCCACCATGAACCCTGTGTCTAGAGAGTGGTGGCAGAACTGGAGTGTAAGAGGACAGCCAGGTTTTAAACAAAGACCCCCTCCATATGTATTCAATGTACCCCTGCTGCTGGGGGAAGATGTTGACATGAAAATCAGGTAGCACCAGGTTTCTTGCTTTGGGATAGTCTTTTTTTACAGCTTCCGTTTCCAGTCTAAGAGGATCCATATTGTGGCCTTGCAGTATAGGATTCCCTTTTAAAGCTGGGCATGTAAACCCAACAGAAGTCCACTAGTTGAGAGAGGACTTGGGGGGGGAAAAAAAAAAGTAAGCTAAGCCTAATTAATGAAAGTTTTTCATTCTTCAACTATTCCTGCAAAAATCAAAAGCAATGTTTTGCTTCTTTCGTCTTTCCAGCTGAAAAGCTTCCAGTGTGGCCTGCACCATTAAAGCTCTCCAGCTGGTTTCCAATTAGACCTTGTTCCTCTTTTTCCTATGTTCTATCTCACAGCAGTGAATCTTCAATCACCACAATTTTGTTGGGACTGACAATAAAAGGAGGGTCTTATGACAGTTCTGGAGAACCTGGAATTCATGTTACTTCTTGAAGTATTTGACTAGCCAATATGAAAAGTCAGATGCTTCTTTCTTTTATCATGTCTCCCCTTTTCCCATGCTGGTGTTTCTATCTTGGTAATGACTGACTTTGTCACCAAAATGCCTTTTTTCTGACCCCTTGATGTCAAGCCAGTAGACTGACTGAAGAAGGGCCCCAATCTTGGGATAATACAGGAACAGGTGATGGCTTCTGCCCACCATCAGCAGCCCTGCTAGGATTTTTAAGACATCTGAAAGCACCTCTGCACTGGTAAGGGTGGGAAGCTCAACACATTTCCATGCATCCACACATGCTGTAGGTTTTCTGATCAAATCTGGGATGGGAGGGGTGGAACTGAGTTTCTGGCAGCAGTTAGGAGCTTGGCAGTCACCAAGCAGCTTTTAAAGGCCCTGCTGCATCATCGTGCAGATCAAGGTGCAGAACCATTTCTCCAAAGAGCTTATTTTCCTTAGATAGGGAAGCCTGAGGTGCATGGAGCTAACCTGTGGCAGGCATTGAGAGCAGCCTGCAGTACTAAGTATGGGTTTTTTTAGCATAATTATCTCTCACACTTTGTTTTTCACCTACAGCCTGTCACTGCTTGGCGTGCTTGGCTGTCCATCTCTGCACTTAAATGGACACACAAAAAGATGGACAGGTTTATGGGCACCAACACACTTTGACTTAGGTCACTTTGCAGTAGATACTCAAGGAGTCTGGAGAAGCAAGAACATGACAAAGGCTCTAACCTCAAGGGTTTGAATGTATTTGTTTTTAAGCAGAAGTATCAGCTGTCAGCAATTCAGAGCAAGAGGTGGAGGGTGGGGGGCTTATGCTTCCCATTTTGCTTCTAAGAAGGTCACGGGGAAAGCTTGTGATTGAATATTTTGCATGGAACTGGCTATGACAAAGACAAAGACGAGGGGTTTGTCAGAGTGCTATAAAAAGAGAGTGAGAGAAAGAGAGAAAGATCTGTGTTAGATTTTTAAGGTATATCTGAAAGAATGAAATAAAAAAAAATGCTTTCAAATCCTCGGGGACTTTCCAATTTATCAAGAAAGACACATTCTTCCTAATGAAAGGTTACTGACCTTCATGAATGTGACAGTTCAATTACAGCCCATTCATATGCAGAGCAGCCGTTGATAAAGGATTTAGGAAATGTGACTAGCATAGCAAAAAAAAAAAAAAAAGGAGGGGGGGAAAATGTCTAGAAAATTATTTTTTTATTATTGTGGAGCAAGTAATATAAATAAGATTCAGTCAGGTAGTAGAACCTTTTCTTCTCTGGCCCAGCAACCTATTAGATTTGCTTCAGTGACTACATTGACTTTTCCCTCTTCTTTTTCTACTGATATTTCTGTCTTTTTAATCCTCTGAACTACTAAACCTAACAAATCATAAAGCCCTTGGGGTGCTGAGATGCAGGGTTTCAAACATTTTTTCCCTCTGACTGGCAGAGAAAGCTGGAATGTGTCCTAATGTTATTTTAAGTGCTTGACTAGTATTTAAACTCTTAAATGGATGGAAAGTTAAAGCAACAGCAGCAAATGCACATGCACATACATGTACCCCCCCCTTCCCCCTTCCTTTTCCTTCCACCTTCTCCTCCCCGTTTCCCCCCACACAGCCTCTCCAAGGCTGTTAATAGCCCAAGCAGATATTGGCTAGACTCTCTGGAGCCAGCCTTCAGCCCATGGAGGGTGACACCTGTGAGCTGATGTTTGCTGAACTCCTCCAGGTGTAGGAAAGATGCTTAAAGTTGACATAAGGCAGGAGCTGTGAAAACAGGCAAGGATGTCACTCATACCTACAGCTCCCTGGAAGATCCCAAGGCCAAGTTGTTGTGAAACAAGTAGAAAGGATGAAGAATGTTTGGCTCTCTTTGAAAGGATTCCAGCTGATCTGTTTATCTCTCCGCGCGCGCTTGGGCTCCAGGGCTGTGAGCGCCGGGCGCGCTTGAAGCGCGCACAGAAAATGGCACAAGGCATGTGTCCCTACGTGGGTGTGTGCCAACCCATCGTGTAGGCTGAGGGGCTAAGGTGATGGCAGGCTGAGCAGTTGTGGGGTTAGAGAAGGACAGTCCTTTGCTTAGAGTGAGCTCTTATAGGTGGTCCGAGATGGAGCAGCTGTGGTGGAGGTTCTGTGCTCACCCATGCTAGGGAGATTCTCCTACTCCTCTATTCTGCACTGGTGAGACCACATCTAGAGTGTTGTGTCCAGTTCTGGGGTCCTCAGTTCAAGAGGGACAGGGAAATACTAGAGAGAGTCCAGTGGAGAACTACAAAGGTGATGAAGGGGCTGGAACATCTCTGGTGAGGAAAGGCTGAGAGCCCTGGGGCTGGAGAAGAGCAGCCTGAGAGGGGATCTGATGAATGACTACAGAGATCTGAAGGGTGGGGGTCAAGAAGAAGGGGCCAGTCCCTGTTCAGTGGTGCCCTGGGATAGGACAACAGGCAATGGACACAAACTGGAATGAAGTTCCGCCTCAACATGAGGAGGAACTTCTTTCCCAGTGAGAGTGACAGAGCCTGGCACAGGCTGCCCAGAGAGGCTCTGGAGTCTCCTGCTCTGGAGACTTTCAAACCCACCTGGATCTGTTCTTGTGTGGGCTGCCCTGGGTGACCCTCCTCTGGTAGGGGGGTTGGACTCGATCTCCTGAGGCCTCTTCCAACCCCTAACATTCTACATGTCAGGTAATGATTGTATGGAAGGCATTGTCTTCCATGGAGCAATAAACAGACTCTTGAAGCAAGTGCTCAGATTCCAGTGCAGTCAGATGGATGAGAAGAAGTGCTGAAACTGTCTACAGAGGGAGAGCCAAAAGACATTTCCTTGACCTCCACTCAGTATGTGTGAAATGGCACAAGTGTTTCTGAGAAATGAGAAGCTCACTCAGTTGGTGTTTCCTCTGCCCAGACACAGGGCTGAAATTTTCCACACTCGTTAGACTGGGAAGAGCTGCAGGGACTGAGATTTCTGTTCTTCCTAGTGCAGCAACTGCAGGGAGAAGAGGCCAGTGCATTTTCTACTCCTCTTATGGCCAGTTAGGGTTCTGGGAAATCAGAATCACCCTCAGTGCTTCAAGCTGCTGCACTAGACATGTGTGTTCCCTGCCCAGTCACCTCCTTGAAGTAAATATTTAGACCTAGTGGCTATTTTGAGCAGCTCACTCACTGGGTGCTGTAATTTGCATCTGTTCTCAGCAAAGTCCTGAGGGGCTTGTTCTTGAGGTGGTGAGGATTTTCCTCAGTAACCACCCTGCTATCTGCTTTCCAGACTCATTGCTTCATTCAGGTTTAGGTTTAGGACACTTCCGTGTCCTCAGTCTAATTTTAGATCAAGGGCTGGCATGGAATTGGCTTTGGCAGCTTTGAGGGATAATGCCTCATAGTGATGTGTACACATAAAGTAATCAATCTGTCTTTATTGGTTCTTTCAGATGACTTTGCAATCCGTAATTGTAAGGTATTGAATTATGGAAATCAAGGTAGAAATTATTACCAGGATCCCTTTGGAATGGTCACATTCTTGCTTCTCTTTTAAACCAAAGTTCATCTGATCAGAGGGCTTTCTAAGGCAGAATGCTTTGTTCCCCCTCCTGTTCAGCACACACCTGAGACTTCCAGGAGGGTGTTGAGTCCCCAAGAGAAATGAATCCAATGCATTCCCACCAGACCTGTCTCCAAGAACTCTGTTGATGCCATGTAGCAGGCAACCTGACATCTGTTTTGGACACCCTGAATGATTTTTTTTAATGCTTCTTGCTTTTCCTGGTCATGTGCTCCCCAGACAGCACTAGAAGCACTGGAACAAGCAGCTGACAATGTCCCCTGTCATAGCTTTTAGCTGTCTCATAGTGTGACAAGATGAGAATCAAGGTCCTTGGAGTGTTGGAGAGGAGTTTCCCAGTAACATGCTCACTGCTTGCTTTTGATTTTGAAAAGAAAAACAAGATAAAGAGACTTAAAATGTTGACAGTAAGTCCAGAAAACCTCTCTGGAATCTGTCTGGACCAGCAGATTCATTGTAAGTAGGGTCCCAGTCCAGCAGAACAGTTAAACACTGAAGCTGGAACATTATTTTATCTGAACTGAGGACTCAAACAATTCTATTTAAAATGGAGAGAGTAAAGGAACTAATCCAAGTACATCCTAAAAATTTCCCTGCATCATTCTTCAAATATGTTTTCTGCAACCTGCTGCAGTCTGTTTGGACTGTGCACGATAGAAAATGTTCACTGGAATTTATGTGGGATAACCTTTCTGAAATGTTTTGTCTTTGCCTCTTGCAGATAACACAGGCCATCTAGGCTCCCCCCACCCTGTAAGCTCCACAGAACAGCACCATAAAACATGTGGCATTGAAAATCTTTGCTGTGTTTGGAAATTAAGCTTATTTTTTCACCAGTAGTGAAATTCATTTCGTTTACTTCCAGCGGCTAGTGGGCAATTTGATAAACTGTTTCTTTTTTAAGAGCTTTGCTTTTGTGACCTTTTCATACTCAAGCTCAATTAAAAGTTATCTTTACTAAATGCAAAATAATATCCATAATAATAATATCCAAGTAATAAAAATAATTATATGTACCAGCATCAGGAGAACACTTCTGGTTGCATTTGCTTTGACCCCCCGGTCTTTGTTTTCCACTTACATTTAATGGCCAGGGTTCCTTGCAAGTTTACTCTTGGCCCTGAGACCTGATGGGGTATTTAGGTTGTTGTGGGTATCTGGGTGATCTGGGAGGTGCTTTCCCACCAGGATGATTCTGTGAGACTCGAGTAGGGTGAGGTATGTGGCAGGCTGCCTAACCTCACCCCGGGGGCTGCTTCACCGTGGGGAGAACCACAGCCCAGTGCTGTTGAAGCTGGTGTGAGCTTCACACTCTGCATGCCTTGCTGCCTGATGGAAAACATGGTCATCCTCCACGAGACTGGCAACAAGCCCCCAAAATGATGGGTTTGAACCCATCACGGCACAGGCTTTTTCGAGGAGAGGACTCTGCAGTCAGTGTGAGTCACTCAGTGGCTCCCGTGAGCTTGCTGGTCAAGGTGGGTTCTCCTGAATCTATTCATGTGGAAACCAAATGGCACCTGAGCAAACACTGGAAGG